>VWZZ01005472.1:325624-377286 GCA_013399095.1 Psophia crepitans
TGTTTAGTCTGGAGAAGAGGAGGCTCAGGGAAGACCTTATTGCCCTCTACAACTACCTGAAAGGAAGTTGTGGTGAGCTGAGGGTCGGCCTCTTCTCGCAGATAACTAGTGACAGGACAAGGGGGAACAGCTGCAAGTTGCGCCAGGGGAGGTTCGGGTTGGAGGTGAGGAGAAATTCTTCTCGGAAAGGGTGGTCGGGCATTGGAACGGATTGCCCAGGGAGGTGGTGGAGTCACCGTCCCTGCGGGTGTTTAAGGAAAGGTTAGATGCAGCACTGAAGGACATGGTTTAGTGGGTAATAGGTGGTGGGGGGGTCGGTTGGAGTGGATGATCCTTGAGGTCTCTTCCAACCTTAATGATTCTATTCTATTCTATTTCAATAGCTAAAAGGTGAAATGCAAATCCAGTTGGATTTATTCACTGACCTCAACCTTGGCCTGACCAGCCCTTTCCAAGAAGGATGTCCTCTCTCAGCCACTCAGAGGTGGTGCTGTGTGCAGTTCTGACTAGAAGAGTCTGTCAGTCAGGCCTCACCGCTGTTTCTAAAACTGACATTCTGTTCTTTTGTGTGCCACAAACTATTCTCTACGAGGAGAGATTAAATTGGCTGGGACTCTTCAGCCTGGAGAAGAGAGCGCTAGGCAGTGTTGTGTGATGAGCAGCAGCGTGAAGGAGGTGAATTATAAACAAGAGTTTGCTGTTTCTCACAAATTCAAATCTTACACAGCATCAAATTGGATGTTGTTAGATGCTGTAGAGGTCAAATATAAAGGCAAAAGCCAGTAAGAAGTACATGAATCCATAAGCTACTGATTGCTGGAAGCTGGCAAAGTGTTCAGTGGGATGCTCTTAAACTTATCTCATCAGCATCTTTTCTGTGACACTGTCGGAGTAACGAAATTGGAAGAGAGACACTGTTGATCTGAAGTCTGGAGGGAGGTGATAACCTTAGGACTTGGAAGCCTGAGTTCCTTTACTGTTTTAAAATCACCCTTTTCATTGTGGGCAGCTCTTTGTACCTCCGTTGTTCAAAACCAAAATATATTTTGTCACAACTGTGCTCATCTCAAAATATGTTAGAATCTGACTGTGAATTTTGCTACGTACTAATGCTTTCTGCACTATGTTTTTAATTCCTACATGGCAGTAGAATAGTGGGAGTGTGGGTCTATCTGTGTGTGGGCAAACAATGGAAGACACAGCCTGGGGAAATTCAGGCAGCCTCTCATTTAAAAATAAATGAAATGGGTAGGAAAACAAACATGCAGATGCTGAGAATTTGGCTACACTGTTGAGGAGCTCTGGGATTTCCCATTCAGCAATTGGCTGGAATGCCAGATTTTGGGACTAGAAATACTAGCCTCGGCCCTGAAGCCGAGTTGGTTGATTGCTGTGGTTGGCATCCTGTTCAGAGAATAGATGGAGGAATGTGGGCTCAGGAGATATTGCAGCTCAAGAGTTGCCATGGATATTAGGAAAATGTGCCAGAAAATCATTAAACCTCAGTCCAGAAACACTGTGGATTTCCAGCCCTTCATCACACGGCACAGATGCTCCCTTTGGGCCGAGCACGGCTGTCTGCTCTTACAGCAGATGGACCCCTTGGAATACAGCAGCAAGGGCTGCAGTGTTGCCTGCAGCCTGAAGGCATGTGTTGATTGATCTCATCCACTTCTTACATGCAGTGGGACAAACTGCTTTGCAGCATTAGTCACAGAGAAGAAGATTTCATTTCCAGGAGTTCTTGCACTCCGTCTGTATGCAAAGAGGTAAGATCTGGTGTGGTTTCCCTTACCAGCTACTCCAAACTCTGTAAAGACAAGTGTTTAGGAGGCAGGGCAGTTGAGATAGCTTATGCCAAACAGCTGTATTAAGGGGAAAATTGGCCTTATTTTCCTCTGACTTAACACTTCTTGTGGAAATAATCACCTTCACCCCTCAAGATGGTGCTAGACTAATAGTTGCTTCCACTAGACTTTTGAGGCTCATCCTTAGATGTGTCAATTCATCTTGAGGCTCATCCTTAGGTGTGTCACATCCGATTGAGACACATCCTTAACAATCATAGTTACATTAATGCTTTTGAACTCCTCAACTCCTGTCACAAAGGATGTGGTATTTAAGTTGGCCAGTGACAGTGAAAACTCTCTTAAGGAGCCTGAGCTGTCATATGATTCTGATGTTCCTGCCAGGGATGAAATAGCTTGAAATCATTGACTTTTTGGTAGCAAAGTTTACCTGGACAGAGGTAGGGCTAAGGCAGATGCAGAAGCACAGTGTTATATTGTCATAAATTCTATACACCGTTTGTGCTTGAGTATATAAGACTAGGTAGTCTTGGGATTAAGAAGGCCGTTTATGTGTTGAACCTGTCATTACTCATAAATGAACGATGAGGATAGTTGGAGCCTGCTTTCCTTTCAGCTCAGATTCACATGAATGCATAGATAAATGTGTCCATGGCTATCCTTGTCTACAACTGCTAGGGTACTTTAATCTGATTGCTGCAGTTCGTGTTGATTTTGCGCTGATGAAGCTTTGACTGGGTTGTCCTATTTTTACTTGGCTGGCACCCTGCCCTCGCTATAGCAAATACTGACAGTGCTTGTCAAGGACAACACTGGGAACTTCAGTTCCCTTAAGTGACCTGGGGGAGGGGAGAAGGAGAAATAAATAAATAAATAAATAAATTTTAGTTGAATCCACTTGGCATGGATGGATGGCGCATCTTGCAGGACATCCTGGGAATTCCAGAGATCTGCAATGAGGAGCGCAAACCTGACCTCAGATATTTTCTTATGAATCCTGGCAGTGTTTCTTCACTCTAGCATCAGCAGGCAGACACAAGCACACACTGATATTGCCATCCTTATTAAACCAAGATTCATTTGCATATTCCAATTCTCCTAGCAAATACAAATGGAGAGAGCAGCATGTGGTATACATAATAATCACTGCGATGGGATTGGCGTTAACAGCTTACCTCATTAGGGAGAAGCATACTGAGTTGATTCATGAGTTTGCGTTCCTGTACTACTCAAGTTACGGAGTACAAATAGTGTCCTTAGTCCCTGTCCTTTTATCCATACCCATATTTTATCTGTGAAAATTCTTCATAACATTTTCTAAATAAATTAGCTTAAAGTGTTCTTTTTTCTTGCTAAATAGAGCTGACCTTTTTAAATTCTGCTTTATGCCTATTTCCTTTGTAGATTCCATTAGATTTTACTATCAATTTTTACTTGTAAGAAATAATAATAATTTTTTTACTTTTTCCTCCTTTTCTTTTAGTATTGAACTCAACATTGCTTCATGTGTTGTACTGTCAAAATGGGCCTGTGGGAAATTAATTACTATTGCAGGTGAAGGGTGTTAGGATAAATCCTATGAAAGCACAGTCTTTTTTTGCATTTCCCAAATCTCCTCTAAGATTTAATGTATGCCCTGCAGCAGAAGCCAAACTGTATATGATTTTTTTCCCCCCTGAAGTTGGCCATGCAAATGAGAAAATATCCTGGCTAATTATGCCCAGTGAGTTTTAATTTTATTTATTACTGTCCCAGGCTGGGATTGAAAAAGCAAACACTTAATATTGCATTCACCCCCACATAAATACCTGCAGTACATCGGAGAAAGAATAATAATAATAAACCCCCCTTACAATTTGGCATCCATTTTTTTTCATTTTTCTAATATTCCTATTTAGTGTCTTCTCTGCAGAAATGACAAATATTGCTCTTGCATTTTTCCTTCTTGGTTTTATAGCAATGTCAGATGGTTTAAAATCACACTCATTGAATTTGGTGGTGATCAAAGCTGGGACGAGATGAAGACCTACGAGTGGATGTCATCTGCCTGTTTTTAAAAGATTTCTGATTTTGGGTAAATCCCAAACTAGATTTGATTATTGTGCACCTATATTTCAGTCATCAGCCAAAACAAAGCATTTAAACTGCACACCTTGAGATTCTGGAATACCTGGATCTGTTCCTAGAATTGTTCCATTAAATGCCACACAGAGGACAGGCTGTACTGCCTAGTGGTAAGGATCTGATGGTGCAAGTTATAGTTCTTCTGATCTTTTGTGTCACCTTAAAAAGGCTACTTCAGTCCTGTGAGTGATTGTTTCCCTCCTCATCCTTTGTGTCTGTCACTTGTTTTAAATGCAGGTTCCTGTGGACATGTTTACCAATCAGCACAGGGCACACTGAAGCTTCATGTTTCCTTTCGGTTTCTATTTTAATTAAGGAAATTGAGGACAGATTTTCAAAGTTTTCATTTCCCATGCTTGTGTTGGTACTTTGTAAAACACTGACAGTTTGCTTTTTGCTTGTGCAGCAAAAATTACAATATTGTTAGAAATGCTGCTTTTTCTTTCGTCAAATTGTTCTTACAGAATTTTTTTTTCTTTCTTTCCCTGTACTAAAATCAAAGCAAAATGCTGCAAATAATGACATGGAAATTGAAGGGGAAAAATATTTTAAATCCAAACTGTGTTACATGACGGGGAAGGAAAAGGTGAAAAAGGTATCTTAATGACTTAATCCCTCATAAAGATCAATATACAGTGGAAAAAATAGTATTAGAAATAGAGGAATGCATGATGTTCTGGGAGATTTCAAGAATCCCTTGGTTCCTTCCCAAAAGTATGCACCTACATCACTAATTAGACATGCTAACTAATGTAATGAAATCATTGCAGGTAGCTCATTTTGACGTATGAGTCTTGGAAACCCTCTCAATATCACCCAAGTTTTAGGGTGGAAGGGTAGGATGCAGGAAAAGTGAGGAAGGTTTAAATAATCCAAACCCACAAACACCCAAAACCTGGATGTCAGAACTAAAATCTCCACAGTTCTGAAGACCATCCCCCCAACTTCTCATATCTATTCTGATGTTTAAACTTAGCTGGATAATGCAGGTAATGACAGAGCTTCTCTCTCTGATAGCTTAAGGGCTGACTGACAATGAAGTGCAATAAAACTGTGTAGAAGAATTCCCTGCTCTTGGACTTGTAGATGAGCTTTGACTCTCAGATGAGCTCAGTCTGTGGTAGATAGAAAACCAAGAATATGTTTGTACAAAACAAAGTCTCTGTAAAAATAGGCAGTCACAGTGGAAGACGGTACTTCTGAAGAGGGGGAGTTTTCTGTCTGTTGTGTTTCATATGAATGACAGGGAGTGCCCAGATTATTTGACAGTGCCATGGGTTGGTTTTGCCTGCCCTGCCTTTTAAGGCTTTCTGCTTTCCCTGGCTTTGTTTCATTCGTGTGAGACCAGCAGTGCTTCAGGTCCATGAAGGGTGCACTGGTCTGTAGAAACAGTGTGTTTCCGAGTAAAATACAGACTGGTTCTTCAGATTCACCTGCCACACTCAGATCACCGCATTTGAATTGGAGACAGACTGTGTTTTAATTTAGTCTTGTTCTCTTCCAGATAAGTTTCCTTATTTATTTGTTTCCATGTGAAGCATGAAGAGAGTGCTGAATTCAAATCTCATTTACCTGATGGCACTACAGAGTAACTAGGAGAATCACTGATCTGATCCTATAAAATGAGTTTAGTAAATGCTGTAAGGGGTAACTACAGAACTGGTTTGAGCAGGGTAAACTCCTTCCTATAACTGCAGTGACTTGTACACGTGGAAAGATGCTGGATTTGCGTACGGTTAGCTTTTGTCTTTGGTGCAGAATGGAAGGACTCCCTACCAGTGCTGGGGAGGGGGTTTGCCCTGAATGAGATCCCTGTGGAGAAAGGCGGCAGTGTGAGCATTGGTAGGCAGCTAATTAAGTAGCTTTTAGAATCCACCTTGATTGTGGAGGTGAGTTTCTGAGGGGACCTGAATAGCGTTCACCACCATTACTATTCCTTTAGAGTCAAAATTCATGTGCAACCCCAGTTGCAAAGGCCAACTGCGTAGATGCATGTAGGATATAATATCCTGTCCTTGTTTGTTTGTTTGATTTGTGCAGATGGCTTTTCTGCTTTTGCTTTGTAAAATGATGAATTCTAAATGGAACAGCTGTCTGTACAGGATGGTTTATTTGTTTCTCTTTTTTCATTTTCAAATTTATTTATATAAAATCCTTTCTGCGGATGCCAAACCAAACTGTCAGCACATTTACCTCTATTAAATATGTAGGTGTTCTAACAACAAAGCAATCAGACCTTAAAAAAAAGAAAGCCTTTTATCTATGTCATGGGTAACAAGCTCTTTTCCCTTCACTTGCACCAATTACAGAACAACCTTCTCCCACAGTTCTGTCCCAGCCACATGCCTGAGGGCAGTTGGCATCAATATTCAGACTTTCTAAATGCTGGTCTTGCAGTGGTATGCAAGTAGAGTCTGAGACCCAAGGTGGCCAATAATGGAAATAATAGTATACTTTGAAGTTCAGTTATCAAGCTTTTCAAATCTCAGAAAGAAGAAAAACCTATATTTGTGATAAATATTAAAATGACCAAAATATGGTGGGTTTTTTTCTTTAGTTTTTTTGCAGGTTGTTTGGTTTTTTGTTTGGTTTTTTTTTTTCTTTTTTTGGGGGGCACCTATTCAGTGTGGAAAAGAAAAATTGTGTTTGTTCATGTTAACTTTGTTCTTTTTGTACTACATGATTTGTCATTACTTAATAAATTTAGGGAAGAAAATGTAGATGACTTAAAAAAGAACAAGTATGCAGTGACAATTTTTTTAAAAGTTGTTCAGTTTGCTGAAGTTGCAAGAGGAGAGAGAAGTTGGGAGGTGAGGTGGTGAAGAGGGAATGTGTGCTGATGAAAGCCAAAGATCTGGGGAGTGTTAACCCTTCTGTAGCCTGTGTTAGTAAACAATACCTGAAACCAAGAAAACAAAAAGACAATATGATTCAACTGGGGAGTCTTAACATTGTTTTTACTCATTGTTTCTCCCCTCCTCCCTCTGGTTCTGGTAGTTCTTTTTTTCTCCCTCTAGTTAAGGAGACCTAGCCCGCTATTTTGCCACAAATGGACATCCAAAGGAAAATATGAATGGGATGTGCTCGTGTGGTACTTTCTGTTCTAATGCTCTCTGATCTTAAGTTGTTTTCATCTTGGTGCAAATTCTTGAAATTGTTACACTTTGCCTGTGTAGTAATGCTGGTGGATTTCTCTTCCCTTTCTCTTGTAAACACTTGTCTGGGCTCTCCTTGAACCCATTTCTTGTGTCCAAAATATCCTTTGGCAAGGAATTTCACAACTTTCTGGCTCAGTAGAGCAGGGCAAAAATCCATGCTGTTGCAGTTGGTCTCAAACTACTGAGTTTAGTGGAAAGACACCATTTTACTGGAGCAAAATGTAGGCTCTTGCAGTAACATCATGAGTTTCATCATACACTTATGCCTACTATATGAAGTCATCCCTGTTAATATTATACTTTGTTAATTATACATGGAATAGTTGCAGCCCTTAAATAGGAAAAGATGCTGAAATAAAATTAATTTGATATAATATTTAGACAAATATTTTCTTGATAGAAAAGCGTTTAACTTCCATGTGTTTTCTTGTTATGGCATTGTTGAGTTTTAGGGACTTACAGGTTGTCTCAAGATGATGCATATTGACAGGCTTAATATTGAGGGGGTGTGTTCCTTTTTTCTTCCTCTATATGATCGTTCCCTTTTTTTTTCCCCTCTTTTGGAAGAATAGAGAGTGGTGCAGGCAGGATGTGTTGTGCTGACTATACCAAAATCTGAGAGGTGCTTACTGAAAGTACCGGGTTTATTTCCAGTCAAGTGTAACATCAGATGTGTAGAACTCCTTCAGCCTTCCCACTCAAGTAATTTTGTCACGGTTATTTCTTCATCATTCCTATCAAAGGGCCAAATTTTGCCTTCTAATGTCTATGCAGTTTGTCCTTTGAATTCAAAGGAAGAACACATACAGTTTTGGAGGTGAATGTTTCATCTAAGGACAGTGAATGCTTTTGTGCAGGCTCTGCATGATGCTCGCTTAGATGGCTAAGGTGTGTGTTTTCCAGCTTGGCTGAAGGAGAGGAAATTTTATTTGTTTCATTTGGGGTTTTTCTGTAAAATTCATTCACCATGATATATTCTATGAATTAATGTGGAATCTGGAAGATCAGAGTCCCTGGTCTGTCACAAATTGTCGTAGGCAAATCGTTACATTTCAAAGTGTCCCATTTATGATACAAAAATTGAGTTGATCTGTTTGTTCATTTCAATTGCAAATAGGTCAGGGGCTGCTTGCTGCAAATTTTCGTCTATGAAACCTTCCGTGTATTACTGTGTTTCTTGCTAAAATGGCTTGATATTAATTTATATTTTAAATCATATGTATTTAAATCCTTTAACATGATCATCCAGGACAGTTAGCAAATGGAACAACCTGTGATTTATCCATGCCTTGATTAATTTTAATCATAGCTATTTCTTAATTTTGAGTTCTCTGACAATTAGGATAAATTTTGTTTCTAATGCAAACACAACTGCTCAGCTAGAATGGGATTATGGTAATTATTAGAGTTGCAAAGAAATTTGTTTCATAAGCTTTTAGAAGGGTTAGTTATCTGACCAAAAACAAGATCAATGTGGTTGGTGCTAATTAAAGCAAATAGACTAAGGAATAAAAAAGGTTTAATTCTGAATTTATGAATATCATTAAAAGCTTACATGGTTAGTTCGACTTGCATTTTATGCATGGTTGGGGGAAGAAAAAGTGTCTGCATTTGTTAGACAAGCAGAAATGAGAAGTGACCTTCAACTCTGTAAAGCCTTTGAAAGGAAACTGTTTTAAGGGAATAAATGTGGCTAAGCCTCTGAAAACAGGCCTTTGGCAAACCACAAATGACTAGTAATTAGCTTTACTGCATTGGGTTAATTAATAAAAGGTAGCTTAAAGTAGGCAGAAAGCATATTTGTCCATTACACTGATGATGTAAATTACGATAATAACACAGTACTGTTCTTTTTACCTTTCCAAAGAGCTTTATTTACATCAGATGTTTCTTGTCACCAGCACCCCTGTGATGTGAATATAACTACTGCGATTTACAGGTGACATAAATGAATGTTTATCACCACATAGCAGGTAAAGGTAAAGGCAATATGCTGAGGGGAAGGGCAGGCACAACCAAAGCACAAATATGAGCAAGTTTGCTCTTACATGCGAAATTTCTATGTGTCACTGCAAAGCTGTTGAATCACTGTATTTCTCCTGCAGCCTCTGGGATGAAGGTATTGGGGAGTTGCTGGTTTGAGGGGGCTGATGTGGTCCTGCACCCTAACGTTGCTGGGTGCAGGTCATGCACCAGCCAGTCTCGTTTGTGTCATCCTGTAGGATGCTCTTGCTTTCTTCAGCATTGACCTGAAGCCTCTAAATCTCTCTTCGCCATTGCCAAGAGGAGATGTAATGGCAGAGAGGCTGGTGGGGCTGTCTCTGCACTGGCAGGTGTTAGGCTCTGTTAGATGATTTCCCAGCATATCATTAATAGCCAAAATCTCGATCCTTCTCAGACTTTCTGCCTTGTAAGAATGGGGCAAAACCAGCAGTTTTGGCTGTCCCCTTTGTTTGTTTCTTGCTTTAGAAACAACGTGTTCTCCACCCTGCTCAGAGAAGCTCCCTGGTGGGCTGGAAAACCGTGCGTGCATTTCTCATTCTCTTTTCTCATTTTGTATTTGAGCCCAATGATTAATAGAAGCCATAACAACAATTCTTATAAGAACAATATATAATTGTTTTAACAGATGTCACAGTTGTAAATAAGTTCTTGAATTCCTTCTCTCTCTAATATTTGAATAATAAATAATGACTATAATAGAGTAAGCATTACTAAAAATGAGTCTTTGGTATTAATATTTTATATGATCTTTATAATTTTATGTATGGTGATATAAATACTGATTGAGTAAGTCTGAGTTCTAAAACAAAGCTCACATTTACATAGATGAGTTCAGATATGTGTGCATGTACTTGCATATACAGCATATTGAGGATGAGAGCTTAGTCTTATAGACCTCTATGCACATAAACAGGTTTCTTTGAGCTGTCAGTGTCTGGTAGCTCTAAACTGCCTTGAACTCAAGTAAGTTGATGAATGCTTGGCTGCCGGGGCTTGGGAGACTGGTGAAGACAATAGCCATTAGTGATATATAGGTTTTCTGCCTGCACGCATGAAATATGATTTAACTTTAAGGGTTCTAGAAGAAAAAGACTGAAAGCCACCGTTCAAGGCAATATGCACACTTAAATGCAAAAACATTTCCTAAGGATGAGATAAACTACAATAAAATTGTGTCTCCATCTAGTACGAATCTAGGTAGCATCAGTGACTTCACTGCTAACACCACTGAAAAATCTGGGCCATAAAACCTTTTTGAAGCTCAATTTACAGCAAAGCAAACCCTAATGGAGTGCCGGTGTGCAAGAGACAAATTGGTTGCCTGTTTTCTATCCACCCACCCATCACAATTGAATCAGTGGTATAAACAAATTACTCATTTTTCAAGAGTTAAACGTACAATGTAAAAGTGATTATCTGATGCACAGTGCACTTCCCTCCCACCCCAACCCCCCCCGGGGGGGGCATGAGGAAAGAAAAGGCAAAAATGAAACGGTCTCTGTTTCTATTTAGGCTGGTGTAACTCCATTGCACTGCCTGCCTTCAGACCAGTGTAAATTCAGATTAGCATTCACTTCTTGTCCTGGAGATTGAATTTATCTCCTGCAGCTTTTGTTTCTGTTCACTTCCCAAGCTGCATGCGGTTGTGCCTCTTTCTTTTAATAATTTGCTTCACAATGATACTTTAGGGGCATACCAACTAAAATGAGGGAAAGAAGAGAGGGTACAGAACTCATAAATGAAGCGTATTTTTCCTCTCACTTCTGAGATTTTCATGCTGTTTGTGTTATCGCAAACGTGACTCAGCCTAATTTTGATAACAACGATGTCTGTTTAATTGGAGAGCAGAGGATCCTCCTTTGAAACAAGATTTCAATAGCATTTTCACCTGTTACTTGTCCTCTGTGCTCGGAAAGTTTGTGACACTTCAACTGCTAACAAGTGGAGGACAAGTGGAATGTTTTTATTGAGAGCAATCTTTACCTACTTGCTGGATGCATTATGTGGTGTTGTCTCCAGTGCTTGAATTTGAACTATTTCACACATCCGAGAAGCAACTATTTCAGGTATTATACAGTGATTCCTGAGCAAGGAGTTGAGACAGTTTTACAATTATTTTTCCAGCACATTATTTTTCCAGAAATGTTTATAATTAATTGCATTTTTTAAAAACTGTCTCCAATTAGATGTTTACCCAACTACTGTGAACATGGAGGAAAATGCTCTCAGTCCTGGACCACCTTTTACTGCGATTGTAATGATACAGGCTACATGGGAGCTACATGTCATAACTGTAAGTAAACCACACAAACAGTGTTTTCTCCTACAGCTGGTATGTCAAGCTGCACATAAACTAGCGAGGAGCTTTGTGAGAGGTCATACTATATTATAGGATGTAGTATGTCCTGACATGGTTCCATCAGGTCAAGAACTGGGCTGGGAACGCGCAGGAATTCCTTTGCATATATGCATGTTTCTTGCAAAACATTTTTCAGAAAACAAAGCCAGATTATTTTAATTAATTTTCCACATTTTTTCTCACATTATACATTGATTTGGAGAATCTTAAATTCATTTGTTACATACACATTATAGATGCATTGGTTATTAGACATTTATTTTAATTTAGTTGGGCTGAGCTGGGTGATTTTAATCTGTGTTTGAGGCTGTATGTCAATTTTGGCACCATCAGCTTCTTTATTTTTAGATTATCCAAAAGTTTATGTTACAAACCCCAGTTTTCAACAGTTTATAATTTTGAAATTTTGTGTGAACTATTATTTGAGCTGCTACTGTTAGCAAGGATGCAATATCTGACAGTGGCAGTACACGAAGCATTCAGCTACTGAAATCCACAACAAAAGGAATATTAAGGCGTTTTAAAGGTGTTTTAATTTTAAAGGTTTAAAATTAAAAAAGATTGAAAACAATAGAGGTACAACATTCTAGGAATTCTAATAGAAAAATGGAAAGAGGAAGGGGAAGCTGAAATAAAGCTTTATTCATATAGCTGACCAAAAGGGAAAACAGAAAATGAAGGTAAACTTCCTGTTCTGTCACTGGAAATAGAGGAAAAAGAGTGAGTAAGAATAACAGTTCCAGGAATACAGCTATAACCACTCCAGGTGTTTGAGCAGTCGGACCGAAGATAGGATGAGATTGTCGAGAGATGCATCTTTTCTCCTGTTAACCTAAAAAGCAGATGAGAAGAAAGGGTACTTAGTGGTTTGAAACTGAGAATATTGTCAGCCATACTGCAATTCTGGAGACGTTAACGGTTTGCTAATTAATGGTGAAATCATTTGTGGTGTGGGGTCTGCAGCTGATGGGAGAGGCTATTGAGTGGTCTATTTATAGATTCGTCACCTGAACTCTACATTGTAAGCACAAAGGAAGCTAAGGGTTTGCTGAAATCATGCCAAGCCAGATGAAAGATGAGAAGAAAAATGCTGAGTTCGTAGTTCTGGAAAGAAGGTTTACTTTTTGTCCAATGTTTTTATCATTCCAAAAGGCATCACCCCTCTTCAAGCTGTCCAAACTCAACCCAGAGTACATGCAGTGATTGAGGCCATAGCAGAGTGTTTACACCAGCTGATGGTCAGTACAAATCTAGATGGCCAAACTGGTTGGTGAGAAGGGAGAGGCTCCTTGGGGAAGCAAGAGGTCTGTCACTATTGACTATCAAAGGCAAATAGGGATGCTAAGCTCTAGTCTACATCTGCACCATCATGTTAGCTCGGGGCTTGAGGCTTGCTGTGTCTGTGCCAGCTCAGTTGGGCTTGTGTGCAGAGGAGACCATGTCATTGCTGCAGAGGATGGGTTCATGACTGGCTTTCCCCACAGACATTTGTTGGAAGCTGGTGAAGCCTTCCGCTTCTGTGAACTTGTGTCTGTGCTCTCAAAGGCACCTACATAACCACAGTTATTTAAGGTTCATTGATGTAAAAACTACTCTGAAAAGTTTCTCAGGATGATCGTGTGTTAAGACTTTCCAGCAGATCAAGCTGTGCAAACATGTGATGTACAGCTATTCAGCTGCTCAGCTTATTTACAACCATATTACCAGCATCTAATTTGATTCCAGCTAGACTGTAGAGCCAGGTGCCCTGTAAGCGAAGCAACTCGGATAAACAGCAACATTAGTCTGTAAAAGTCCATTCATGTGCTTGAAATGTGTGATGAAACCATTTCAAAGCCGGTGGGCAAATGCAGACTGTTGATAAGAAACCTGCCGAACAAGAGACACTATCACTTTCAGCTGATAGTGGTTGATGTACAGGAGTAGCTTTTAGCAGGTGAATGAAAGCCACAGATCTGATCACAGCGTAACTCCAGAATATCCTCAGTATACAGGCAACTCTTCCAATCATGTAATTCAGTGCAGTGCTGTCAAAGTAAAAAATCTAATTTCTTAAGGTTTGAAACATTATCTCAACAGATTTTGATTTTCACTAGAACACCAAGGATGACAGACCTGAAATTGAACTTGTACCACTTTGGAGAGGCTATTTCTTTTATTAAACTGCCCTTCAGACCCAAGTCCATGCAGCAACAGTGGAAAGATTTAACTGGCAATCTGCTGCAAGTCAAACATAGTGCAAGTACTTTCATTGTCAGCTAGATTATTTTTTTTTTTGTCTGAGTTACTTATGGTTTTTGCCTCTTTTTGGTGTGTTAGTAAAAGGTGGCTGCCACTGATTGAACAACATAAAAAGACCCATTCTTTGCCATGCTTTTGGGAAGAACAGTATGACACGCATCTGTAAAACAGAATGAATTGATTTATGTTTTACTGGCTCAGAATGGGAGCCCTTACCATTTTTAAGAATTGAGATCTGAAGATACATTGCCCCTAACTTATTGTCATCATCTGTAAAGTGTTGAAATTTTGTGGTCGATGTATAAGCAATCGTACTGGTTTCTTCAAAATATTCATGGATCATGCTGGATCCTGCTAGGAGGAACTGCTAACAGTACTGACCAACCCTGCCTCAAAGAGTTTGCAGTTAAGTTTGAGGGGAAAAAACATGCTGGTGTGTGTGTGATGGAGTGCCAGAAAGTCCTCATCAGCATCATAGGTGGCAATTTCGGCCTACTAGATACATAATTCTTGCTAGGCTTTCTTGTAGGCAAAAAGTCATAAGGTAGACATTAAAACGAGGAAGAAATTGAATGCTCACAGGCATGAACGAGTGACATAGGAGAAAGCAATAATGTGCTTGTTTGAAAAAATATAAGCTTATGGCCAGAGGAGTTTAATGTTTTTGACAGGGCAAATGACAGTGTCATGACAGGTAGATAGGTTGGAAATATGTCATGAAAAACAAAGATAAATAGTTTGTATTTGATGCAGCAGAAGGGAAGTAGACAGTGGGAGGGTAGAACAGTAAGTTGATGGAACACACAGCTGGGGCAATGTTTGCATGACTATGTCAGATATGTGTGACAAGATTGTGTCTTTCATGACTGAAAATGGGTATGATTGAAATTCCAGACACGTATCAAGCAAAAGTGCGCATCTCAAGATACACATAAAGAACTAGCTGGGTCTAAGTATGGCCTTAATAAAGTCTTGCTAGAGGCAATCAGTTTTCTGCAAACCTCAAATATCTTCCTGCTCACTCAAAATTCTTTCTGATCCTGAAAACTGCTAAACTGTCACAGAAGGTGTGGCAACCTCCCAGGTCCAGATGAGGGTCCACCACTACAAAGATGTAGAGTCATGTCCCATTAAAGAGCTATTCTGTGACAGACAAGTTTCACCCTGAAGTCTCATCTGGTCCTGCTTCTGTTCTTTTCCTCTTCTCTGAACTTAGCTGTAAATACAAGTTAAATAGCTCTAAAAGGCCACTGGTGTTTTCTGGGTTTCAGTAACATATGGGAAGAGTCTGAATGTTTTCTAAACAGGTTGTTTCTTTCTTGCAAAGCTTGTCTCCTGATGCATAAATCCGTTTCTCTGTTCAATAATGGTTAATTCTCCTTCACAAACTGCCACATGTGGAATATTATCAATACCTTCAATGCCTTCTGAAATGTCTTATTTGTTTGTTTGTTTGTTTGTTTGTTTATTTATTTATTTATTAGATGCCCTTCCAGTGGGGAAAGAGGATTTGGATTTACCTCTAATCATTCCAGCTTCTAGTGTAGTTCACATCTTCTTGCTGGCTAGTCTCAGCACTGGTTAGCAATTGTATTTTCATCTCTTTACTATCTGTAGCTGTGAAACTCCAAAGCACATGCTAGTGTGCTGCTGTCATGAACGCATGTGGACGTGCAATTTGACGGGAAACGTAGAACTAGTGCTAACTGTCCCCGGGTACCCATTTCACTGCCAGCAGTTTGGGGAAACTAGGAGTCATGGAATAACCCTATAGGATGTTAAACCAGTAATAGGTCAGTTGTATTTCCTCATGTATAAGCTTTGTTGTTCTTAGTTTCCCCACTTCTGCTGGGAATAAGATACAATTTGCAGGTATATTAGAAGGTGTGTGATCTATATCATCTACTGAAATGATATGAGTTCTTTCCTTTGAAATCACTGTTTTCTTACTGCTACTTGAGCTGATCTGTAGCTAAGACAGTGCTTTGAGGATATAATCTTATTTCAAGTCTGTAAAACACATGGGTTTGCTTTTTAGTTTATCTTTTAAATGTGCTTCACACAGCTTGCGTTTAAATAGGTTGGAAGATTAGCTCAGCTGAAGCCGTTTTAACGATAGATACTTTACCCATTTCTGCAATGTGGTGGGTAGCCTTCTGATCCATCAGGTATTGGAGTAGTCT
This sequence comes from Psophia crepitans, assembly GCA_013399095.1. Lineage (NCBI taxonomy): Eukaryota > Metazoa > Chordata > Aves > Gruiformes > Psophiidae > Psophia > Psophia crepitans. The sequence goes on from VWZZ01005472.1 coordinate 341,502, forward strand.
GATATGATCCAGACAGATAGGAGAGGATCCTTTATATAATCACGTCTGTGAACCATAACAAAATCGTTAATAATGCAATGTTTGTTTTCTGTTTTCCTCTTTTAGATAGGAACACTGGTGTTAGTACACAGCTTGGAAAAAAGACCTGGGTGGGATTCAACTCATCTATTTTTTGCTGTCTTATACTGTGACATCTAATCTAAGATAGTAGTCTGCTCTCTCTATATATTTATTTTTATATATATCCGTATGCGAGCTATTTTCAGAACTTGATGAATCTCACTGTCGGACAGGTTGTCCATGGTAAGTTTGTGGACCACCTCTGAAACATGCCACCATCTGTCATCTATAGAGGGAGGCTGTCTTAGCTTAGACATACAGTAGGCAACTGAAGCTAGACCAGAATTATAGGTGTATGTATAGAGAAACAGAGGGAGAGGAATTACAAGTGCATTTATGTATACATATATGCACACACAAAACATTTTTAATTGAAACGCCATGGTTTAAAACCTACATAGTTGTCTCTCTTATACTATTAATTCTCCTTGTTATTATCACGTGATAGTGAAAGCAGTAGACCAGTGTAAAGTGTCCCTGAGATACAGAATGTTATAACTTTATTGCAAGGTAATGATTAGTAATCTCTTTCTACGAGTTAGGTTAGGCCCTTAGAAAGCCTCATCTTCCCCTCCTTTATTTCTGTTATTTTTATATATGATAATTTTCAGATGGCCTTTAGTCTTGGGTAATTTTATTTTTTTTTATTGCGAAGAGTGCTGAACATTGACATCAAAGATGATGAGAAATATAAAATAATGGTTTTACTCTTCATGTTCTGGGGATGTCAACATGTCCCAAAGCTTTGCAAGGTGATAATTAACAGAATGTAATTTAATTCTGGATATTTGCTTTGATGTGTGATCTATCTTGCACATACAGGCATGTGTCTCATTGGCCTAGGTAAATGCTACAGGAAAGATCCATCCAATAATGGAAATGTCATATATGTCATTGATATGACATAAACTTAACATAACTTCAGGCTTTGAAAATGTATTTTTTAATATTAATATGCTTACCGCATATATAATTTTTGATCTCTAAAGCTTAATATAGCTTCAGCGAGATCGTTAGCAGTACTAGAGCCGCATCTTAAAGCCGCAGCCATGGATTTGGTAATTCTCCCATGTTCCAAGGTAGGGACATAGGTACACCGTTTGCTCTCTGAGCAAATGAGATTCAGAGAGTTTCAGTCTGCCAGACGTCTAACAGTGAGTATGATCATGTAATTTGTATGTCCTGAGCAGCCAGTTCTCCTGTGTGAGATTCTTGGAATAGATTTTTTCAATGTGTATTTAAACAGGTTGGTGTTCTTTAATTATATAAAACATGTTTAATATTCATATCAAACCTTCAGTACTTCACTTGGTGTTCCTGCATATTTTTGTTCACACCATGCTTCTGGCATATGTATTTTCATTGTTTATTTTGTGATAAGTTACTGTCTTATTAATGCTTTCCCTTCAGTTTGTGTATCTGTAAATTGTACATCTGCATTTCTCAGTGGTGTTCATTTTTAAAAAGTTGGGTTTTTTTTTCCTTTGCCTGACATTTCCTTATAAATAACACAGAAAATATTCCACTTTGGGACTTTACTGCAGAACAGAGCATGCAGGGGACTAACGCAATCCCTTTTGAAGCCTGCCCATGTCAGGCGTGACAGTCACCATGGGGACACTGGTACTTTCAAGAGCAAGGCTGAAATACCATGATTTACATGGTGCCCTTCAAGTCTTTGATTTCGCTTTTCCCTCCAACATTGCTTTTAAAATGGTGTAGGTCTCCCTGACTCCTTTCTTGTGTTGGCAGGACTTGCAATTTTTCCTGCACCAGCACCAGACAGGGGCTGCCGGGGTACGAGGCTGACACAGCCGCCTTCAGACCTCAGCGGGGAAGCGACAGGGCAGGACGGGCTGACACGACCTTTCGTAGCAAGGCCAGGGGGAGCCTCAGCTTGAATTGTAGGAAATTGTTTAATCCCCATGTGTAATGGAAGGATTCCTCCCGAACATCCATTTAGGTGACATTGTGGTAAAAGTCATTTTAAAGCTATCTATGGAAATAACGCGTTCTTTATCAGATGAGTAAATACAGATTTTAAAAAGGAAAAATAAGCCTTCTGTCATCCAGGCACATCACAGCGGAGACTGCATTAGTCTGTCAACAGCAGAGCTGTCAACATCCAGTCTTCAAGAGTACAGATTTCATTTTCTGGCAGTTAACAAGACAATTGTATTATAAGGGTGAGAATGACGATCATTCCCAGAGTTCATTGCCTGTGCTAATCCCTCTGCTCCTGGAATGAGAAGGAGAAACCTCCCGTTGCATATTGCCTTATTTGTTATTTAGAAAAATCCTTGATTGAATACTCATTACTCCGAGTCTGTAAGAACAAATCTGTCAGGCCTGAGGTACACAAGGAGAGGGTGAAACAGTCATCTCCAATCTGCCTCCGGGAGCTCTGAGCGTTTTGGTGAGAAGTTTAATTCGCTCTGTGTCAGCATTGTGCATATCAATTTGTCCAAGCTCAGTCCAGGGCTGGTTGCAGATCTCAACAGAATCACCAGCTATTATTGGCCTTTCCAGTCTAACCAGTACCTTAGTTTTCACCTCAGAATATAATAATAATAATTATTATTGTTATAGCGGTTATTATTACTCTTTGCATCCAAGGTGCAAAGAACTACAAAGCAATGAAATGAGTCTCAAATGATGGGGCAGAAAGTATTCTGCCTACAATTTTTCATGACCATGCAACTGTTTGAGGTGGTAAAAGTAATATGCATCTTGCTGCTGTGTGTTAGCTGGGGAGTGGACAGTGTCAGCACAAACCAGTGAAATCAAGCATTAAAGTTCTTTGGGTTTCTTTAATGTATTTTATTTATTATATCACCATAAAATGTTATTTCCCTCTGAAAAATTGAAAATTATCAGTTACTTTTATTAGATTATGAGAATCCAACCCAGAAAGAGCAATAGTAGAGTATTTGCAATGAAATGTGTGTGATCAGTTTCCAAAGTAATTGGAAGTACAGTAGAAAAGAAATATTGGGAAATTTAAGGTTTAGGGATTTTTTTGTGTGTGGTGATTTTTGTGGGTTTTTTTGTTTGTTTGTTTTGGGTTTTTTTTAGGAGAATTATCTTGATGTCCATTACATTTGAAAAGGACAGAGTTCTCTGATAAGATAAAAAAACAACCAAGCAAATTGCTGTTGATTTGGAGTTTACAGTCTTGGTGGTTGTACCTATGCCAGTAACATACTACTGGGTGGAGGGGAGAGAGGTTTACCTTGCTTGGTCTCCCAGTAGTAAAACTGAAATCTGGGTATCACTGTAACCTTTGCTTTAAGTCCAACTGCCAGCACTATTTTAAATGTGGATAAGAGGTGCATTTTACTAGATGAATAACAAGTTCATTCATCCATTGAAGACAGTGAGGGCTTTAAATATATTGCTCCCTGAGGATCATTTGCAGAAGTTCTAGTCTTTGCATGAAGAACAGGGTTTCATTGTGGGTTTTTTGGTTAGTTTTGTTTTTTTTTTTTCCTCCAAAAAGAACTGAAGGCGAAAAATGAAATTAAAGTGCTCTGAGAGAGGAGAGGTTTTATAAGTTAGGAACAGGGAGGCAAAGGAAACAGAGCTGTTAATTGCTCAGGAAAGCTGAAGCCAGCTAAAGGCTTATCTGCCAGGGAGCTCCACAGCGAAGCAGTAAGTGTGTGCTTAGTGAAGGCTATCGTGGAAACTGCGGGTGAGCTGATTAGGGCAAAAGGAAGTCAGTGAAAAAACTGCATTAAAAGATGTTTTATTGGAAATAATGGACATTTGACCTTCCAGATGTTCGTGCTCAGCCACGTGCTGTGGCAGGGATATAGTCTCTTCTGGTTTAGGACTAGTCGTATTTAAAACAGTTGGATTAACAGGTTCAAGATACTTCAGAGAGCTGAACAGTGATGAAAATCCTCATATTTAAATCTTGTCAGACTCTTGCATTGTATTGCAAGAGTCTGTCAAGAAATTTCAATTGCAGAGCCAAGCTAAGAGGGACATCAGCCCTGTCGGACCTGACTGCAGGGTGCAGAGAGCCACTCCGTGCGCTCTGGCTGACCAGCTGGAAGGGTCTTGATGCAGGAATTAGAAAATTAAGTTCTGTAGTTGATTTTACACAAATGGTCAGAATAGATTATTACAATGGAATGAAAATCTCATAATGCCTTTCTGGCATTGGAGTCTGAATCATGGATCTATAGCTTGAACCTTGATGGATCAAAATGTGTGTTTATAGTTTTGCTCAGATGCTTCTGTAGGGATGTAGTGTGTATGGCTTGAAAAAATATGGGATGTGTGTATGTTTCAGATCCATAATTTTGATTTTTTAGCTTATGAATGTTATGTCCCAGGAAATATAAGAGAACGTGTAGAATTGGGTGATGTTGATCTGACTGGGGATAAAGTGTTTATTTTATAACTGCTGATAAACCTGTTAAACCATTCTTAAGCACCTGGGAAGATGAGAAGTGAGAACTAAAGGAAAAGATGGCCATTATGATCAGTGTGTCAAGCAGTGTTCAAAATGAATGTTCTGATGAGATGAGTTGTTGATCTGAAAAGCTACTTTAACTTCAGATACCAAAGGCTGAAACAGATACCTGAAGGAGAAATTTGGTATATGTGTCTCAAAGGGGATTATAAAGTGTTGGGAGATATCTGGAACTCTGTCAATATTGTGTGTGCCTGAAGACCATCAGCACAGCTCATCCTAGCGAGTAGGTGAGGGCACATACAGTACTTGGGGAAGCAACTCTTGGTATGAAGGACAGGGCTCTCAGGCTACATTAGTTTCAGTAGCTAGCTTGGGAAGGATTTTAAATTTCTTTGTGAAACACAGCAGTAGTCTTTTAAAAAATTCCTTAAGGAGCACTGCAAAAAATGTCAGCACGGTGTCCAGTGTTGTAGCTTGTAAGTGATTCAGGGAGGGCAGGTAAGGGGCAGAAAAAGGCATCGAGTCTCTTTGTGACCATGTAAACCAGATGTTTCTGATGTCCAGTTTTCCATACTAAATCTGGGATCTTGGAGTTAAGCTGTTTTGTCTTACTGGAAGAAGAAGAAACTGTTACCAGCAATAGTCCATCAGCCAAACTCTGTCTCTGTGACACCTTTCACACTTTGGGTTTTGCCCTGTGCTGTAGTTTACCCTGATGCTTTTACCTGCCACACCTGACTGTGAAGCCCAAGCATGGGTTCACGTGTGCTGCTGGCATCTCTTTCTGTCGACCGCTAACGTAACACAATTCTGTGAAGCAAACTGCTTCATTCTGACTGCAGTGCTATTGCTGCATGGCAGTGCAGCTCATTCCCAAAAGGGCCTGAGGAAACACAGCAGGGGCTGAAAGTCATAAACTGTGGGCTTCAGTTGATTCTGGCTCAGTGAAACAAATGTTGCTGGAAACATTTTGTCTTCAATGGATGATACGTCACAATTAGTCCCAAAAAAGTATGGGATGGTGTTGTGTTTTAACCTGGCCGGCAGCTAAAACAACCATGCAGCTGTTTGTTTGTTTACTCTCCTCTGCAGTGGGATGGGGGAGAGAACTGGAAAAAAAAAGGTAAAACTCGTGGGTTGAAATGGAGACAATTTAATAGGATGGAAAATGAAGAGAATAATAATAATAGAACATACAAAGCAAGTGATGCACAGTGCAATTGGTCATCACCCTCAGACCACTGATGCCCAGCCTAGTTCCCAAGCTGTAGTCTAAACACTTAGCCAGCTTCCCTGCAAGTTATATGCGGAGCATGACGTCATATGGTATGGAATATCCCTTTGGCCAGTCTGGGTCAGCTGTCCTGTCTGTCCCCTCCCAGCTTCTTGTGCAGCCCCAGCCTCCTTGCTGGTGGGGCAGTGTGAGAAGCTGACAGGTCCTTGACTTGGTGTAAACATTGCCCAGCAACAACCAAAACATCAGTGTGTTATCAACATTACCCTCATCCACAACACACTATACCTGCTACTAGTAAGAAAATTAATTCTATCCCAGCTGAAACCAAGACAGATGGTTATAGAAGGGAAACTGATCTTGCTTCTTTGAGACAAACAACAACTTAGAGTTTTCATTTTTGAAATTATGCTTTCAAAAAGCGCTAATGAGAAAACAAACTTTGCATGAGCAGCCTATAAAGAACATGAGTTTTGTTGTTTTGGTCCCATTTTGGTGGATATTTTAAAATCTGAAAACAAACTTGAAGGAGTGAAAGTATAAACATTATTAAAATGCTTCACAGAAAGGAATAAAATAGCTATTTTTTTGTTTGTGTTTTTTAATTTAAAAACAATGCTTGAAAATTATTAACGGGTTCTACTCCTAATGAACTGATGAATGCCTCTGCTTTATTAAAACGGTGTAATTACTGCAAACGTTGTTTGACATTAAAATGCATGCATTTGTCAACAGTTCCATAATTACACTTGGTGCTTGCTTTTCGAAAGTGTGGCCCTATTAGATGCACAAATGGTTGGTGACTCTTTAATGACAGCTACAATAATGGTTTCCTACTGTTCCCAAAATGACCACATCTCCATCTATGTCAGAGAAGTCTGGCACAAAACAGAACATAAATGTGAAGGCAGTTTTCAAAGTTAAGGTTCTGGGGTCTTAACAGTCACAGCTGAATGTTCATCTGGTTTTTACTTTTTTATGATATTTCTGATTGCATAAAGAGAGGAATGACTGCAGAGATCTTATCTTTCATTGAACCATAAAGACAGCTTCAAGTTGTTGTCACTGGAATAATAGGGCCTTATTCAGCAAATGGAATTGCATAACTTTGTTCTGAAACAAGCAATGGGCTCAGCCTGCATAGACCTTGAGCAGAGCTTGGAATGGATGGTGCACTTGAAATGTCTGTGGGGGCATTTGCCAGTGACTGGAAAACAAATATAATTTTCTCCTTGATGCATTATACAGCATTAAATAGCAAAAAAGAGAACTAAAAGCAATGGCCCATCCAGTCGAGAAGTAGGTAATACCAAATGCTTAAGATATGGGCATGTGAAACTTTCAGCATGCAGCTACAAAATAAATTGTTCACCAAAACAGCTTTTCTCAAAGTCATGATAGTTAGAATATGGTTTATGTGCTGGAGCTTGAGGTTTATAGCATTTTCCCACTACTTCTGCTACTCCCTGGTATTTACTGCTGGAATTCTCATATAACCGAAACGACCAGGACGGATTTTTTTCTGGCAGACATAGCTGTAGTTTCGCCAAAACTTGGGCATCCTCTCAGATTTATACCCCTAGCCCAATTTCTAACTCTACACAGCTTTTTTTATTTTTTTTTCAAAGTTGCAGTGACAAAGGAGCCTTCTAAAGGTGAGTAGAGCATATCTGTTTTCATCTGCCCACATTATTAATGGCTGAATCTTCACATTTTTCCTTATTAATTTGTAGAAAGTCTCTCTGGGCTCCAGCCAAAATGTCAGTCAAGAAGAAGCAAAACACTTAGGAATAAAAAGTTTGTGATGAAGAATGAGTTTCTAGCTGTGTCAGTTCACTAAAAACATATTAGTTTTATGTCTCTGCCCCTTGCACCATCCTTTGTCTTCAAAAATACTCAGCAAACAGTTCAGGGGAAACAATTGGCATATTCCCTAATGAGACAAGATAAAGTGTCCTGTAATGATGATGACAGCAAATTGACTAAGTGAACTGCAGTTTGAAAACTTTGCAAATTGATCAAACTATGATTCCTTGATTGCTTACTTAATCGCCTGTTACAGTCTCTCTCCTGACCCTCCATATCCCGGTTGCTTTTGTCAGCACTTCGGCGACTGAGGGACTCTCTGTTAGCCCCTCAGGATGTGAATAGTGGAAGAACAGGTTCTGGTTTGGGGATTTTATTTCATTTGCATTTAATATGTACTCTTGGCCAGCTATCAGAGGGGGAATTTAGAGATCTTCTGGACTCCTACAGTGCTTTCTACATCAGAATAATTACTGTCAGGAAAAAGCTTTCTTAATTCTATTTATTATAGGACGGATACTAGTTAAAACAGTCTCACCAGGTGCTGAGTACCTTAAGCAGCTTCTTAACTCTGGGAAAGGTAATGCTGTGCATATTTAGTACTGAGTGATGTTCTGCCTGCTAAAGATATCTGGTCAGGACAGAAATGTACAAGGGGAAAGCATATTTCAGTCAGTGGTGCAAGAGATTCACTGCTGAGAATCTTAATTCATAGCAAGTTTGGGATGGGACCCCCTAGAACTGTGATCCTATTTTGTTGGCAGAAGTGGATAAATGCCAAAATTTCATTAAAATCAGAGTGATGAACTGTCTTATAGCATTCTTCAGAATAATAGTCAGACAAGGCTACTTCAGGCTGTCCATTTAAGCATTTTTGAAACTTGTTTCCTTAGAGAAACTACTTTTAGGGAACAAGGAGAAAGGAGGGATGCGAACCCATGCGTGCACAGGAGTGGGAATGTACTTTAATCCAAAATAAGGCAAATATCCATATCTTTAAAGGCAGCATATATTAAGTTCAAGGAATTAGTTAAATATGTGCCTAATTTTGAGCATGGACTTAGGTCCAAATGTAGTAAATTCTTTCACATGTTTATCAGCAGTGAACCAACAGTTTATGTTATGACAATGTCTAAAGCAGTGCTCATGTATAAAATGTGTCTGTTTTCTCCTTGTTTGTGATACGATCACTCTCTTTCTTTTAAAGCTATCTATGAACAGTCTTGTGAGGCTTACCGACACCAAGGAAAGACGTCAGGTTTCTTCTACATTGATTCTGATGGAAGTGGACCACTTGGATCACTCCGTGTTTTTTGCAATATAACAGGTAATGAACTAACCTTGTCTTCTGTGCTTTATGTTAGCTTTAATATTATTGATGTGTCTATCTCTGTACTACTAAGGACACCTCACAATCATAGGTCTCTCAGTAGTGGGGGAAAAGCAGACAACTGATATTAACTCAGATTTAATGCTGAGATGTTTTCTTAAATAGGATCTGTGTAAAAAAATGTTTTTAAACTAGGTTTGAAGGACTCACCTTGTACTGTCGCTAAGTGATATTTACAATGGTATTTGCACCTTATAAAGAGCGCTGCTGGTGTGGCTTTTTCATAATATCAATAATGATTTCTCTGCTTTACTAGAATACTAGATCCAGGAATGATTATTAACTTCCTTCCACTGAGCTAGCTATAAACCCTCCCAGCATGACTAAGCAGGAATACCTCCCCTCACATGAGTGTGCTGCCTTTGGTGTCCCATAGAATAGAAACCCTGGGTATCTGTGTGGGGGAGAGGGCATGATGCTCTAAGGAGGAAGTACACCAAAGAGACAGGTAGGGGAGCAAGAGCCTGGCAAGGTGACCTATTGGTAGAGACTCTTCAACCTTACAGTTCTGTAGTTTTAAAATAAAAGAGTGTTGCAAAAAACATACCTGTCTGGCAAATTCTCCCCTTAAGTGGGTCCTATTTTTTTATGTAGGACTGTCACGCAAAGGTATGAGAAGAGATGACATAGCCCCTGTGGTGGATTGGGGTAGATGGTATAGCCTCCTTTCTGCTTTTTATTTTTGAAATGGAAAGAAAATTTCCTAGACTGTCTCCTCACCATTTATTTTTTTTTGCTTCTTGTGGCCAGGTGCAGATGAAAGAATATTTTATTACCCATTCTAAATTGCTAATTCTGGTTGAGCTACTTTGCCACATATCACGTCCACACTCAGTCCTGAAACTAAGGACTCAGGATATCCATATTTTATCCTTAATCTCCTTGTACTTAAAGTGTCTCAAATTAAATTTTCATTTTGATTTAATTGGGCAGTCATTATGTTAATTAAATGCACACCAGTTAATTATTAACTGTGTTTTTTATTCAAGTGTAACAAATATTTAATAAGATGTGTCTCCTTCACTGTTGCTGAACCTCGTAAGAATTTAAACAGTGTTTCACCATTCTGTCTGAATATCCTTCCTTGATCTCCAGTATGGGAAATGTCCTCATTTTTATTATTTATTATATAAATTTGTGTATCAAAACGTTGTCAGTGCTTTTTATCTCTGCTGAAGAAGTAGGATTTTTGACAAACTCCTTACAGAAATCATCTGCTTTCCTCAAATAAATTTTATTTGGCAGAAATCCAGAAGGCGCATACCTGATTGTCTCTCTATCTGTAATGAACTTGCTGACATTCTTATTTTATTTTGCTTAAGAGAAAAGTGGAGGTGGGGAAAACTGACAGAACCTCCTAGCCTGGAAAACTTTTTTGTATTTCTTCTTTTCCCCTAGATGTCTCATTCAAGGCAGGAGAAGGTAATTTTTCACAGGCATCTCTATTATTCCTATTGCATAAAAGAGGACTGAAAAAAGAGGCACAGAAAGAAATTACTATTTTATAGTTGTCCAGAAAGTTTGAGGTACAATTGGGTTATGCTTCTGTATCATCTAGATATGGTTTGGGTGCCTTAATCACAAGAGCTTCTTTTCTTTCTATCATTATGCTGATAATAATTAAATGTTTACAGTAATAGATCAAGTGCACAGTATGGAAAAAAATAACTTTATGTACACAGGTATGGATTGTTACACTTTTCAGGTAATGCTTCTGCATGGTTTCCTCAAATTATCAATATTCAGGGGAAGTAAAAAAAAAATGAAATTTTTGTTATATTAGGAAAGGAACAGAGACAAAAAAGTAAATGTTATTGTTCAGTGACATAAATCCATCCCACACCTCCTGTGAATAGAAAAATGTGGGTGGTAAGAAGCGTGGATGGCTGCCACATATGGGGAGACTAAACAAAAAGGTGATGGAGGGAAATGTCACAGGAAAGGATGGAGATTATATGTGATACAGAGAAAGTAAATAAAGATTGATTGTTTTTCATGGTATAGGAGCTAAAGGACAGTAAAATTATTGGATAGTAGGATTGTGGGATTTTTTGTTTGTTTTCTTTTTTTGTGATGCAATGAGTAATTCAACTTGAAACTTATTACCACAGGACATCAAGAAGGCCAGTATATCAACAGAGGGAAAAACTAGCCTGGAAGAACCCCCAGTCTTGACTGATAGATTCACAAATGGCAATTAAACATGGAGGTTTAGTTGCAGCTCCCAGCTCAGGCAAATCACTGGGAAATGGAAAGGAGTTTCAGGAAAACCTTTGCTTCCCTGGGTAGTTGGTTGCCCTCAAAGGCAGAGACAGGCTCCTGGGCTAAATGAAGCTTTGCTTTTACTGAGGCTGGCAGGTTTTTTTGTATACAGTTCAAGAAGAAGTAACCTTTTTATGCCCAAAATGTGTTCAGGCTGAAGAATTTGGAGGTGGAACAGAAAATGCAGGGAAATGACTCATTTACTGCTTTTAAAAGTAGAGGTGCTAATGACTTCTGGGAATTACAGTGCCTTGAATCTGTGAATGATGAATTCAAAGGAGGAATCAGATCATCAGAAACGACCAACATCTTTGCATTTAGAGAACAGTGTTGTTCCTTAATGTTCACCTTGTTTGAAACTCTTTCTCATTTTTACCTGTTTAATTGAACAGATAGAGGATCTTGTTTGTAGCCAGTTCTTAACCAGGGCAGATGAACACCAGCTTTCTTACATATTGGTGTCTGGTCACAGGCACCCAACATGTGATGCAGATATGGGAAGTATCAACATTACAAGTTAATTTATTGTGTCTATGTTCCCAGTGATTTCTCTGCAGCCTATCAACTTTAACATCGCACTTCTGAATAAAAATTCTGAAGAAAGCAGAAATTTGTGATTGTGTGTGTTGAGAGGGAATTGGACAATCATACAAAGAGGGAGAGAGACATAAGGGGAAGGAAATTTTGCAAGGAGAGAAGAGGAGGAAAAAAGTACTAAAAATATAAAGCCAATTTTCAGCATGGCAAGAAATTCAACAGTAGAGTGTCACAGGATATCTGCTGATACCAGAGTGGATAAATGTATTTATTCATTGTCTGGAGAAGTGACTGAAAAAGCAAGGTGACAAAAATTGTAGATGACATGCTATTATTTAAGTTGGTCAAGAAAAGGGAAGAGTATGTGAAGCACTTTAGAAGGATCTTGTCTGGAAGGCTGTTTATTTCTAGTAAAAGTAGAACATGTTGTTGAAATAGGAGGTTGTGAGGAACAGTAATGTACCTAATTAAAGGCATAGAAAGATATCTGAACAAAGAGAGGTTAAAAGTAAATAATGCAGGGTTATTTAGATTGGGAAGACTTAAAGTGAATGGGCCTCTTCGACAGAAGCTATGTTCATTTGCATTTTCTTCCAATAGGAATAAAGAGACAGTTCAATGACATCAACAGACAAACTCAAAATGATTTAAAAAAAAGAAAAAGACAGCACCTTATTAACATAATGTTTTCTTCACCTTATATACCCATTACACACCCAAAGCAAAGTCACTTTCCCAGGGAAATTCATCAACTCTAAGGAACAAAGGGGAATCCACACCAAATATGTGTGTGTGTGAGGGAACTGAACCAGGTGTGTGTGCCCAAACCATGGTCATATGTGACTGGATGCTGTGTGAGACACCATTGAGGATTCATTTGGGTCCATGCAGGGATTATTGGTTTGGGATGGTTACGTTCAGCACCATGAGAACATAGGTAGCCTGTTTCCAGGGCCATCTGCATGGGAATGTGAACCACCTCTGTTTGCTTTGCCTGGCTTCTCCTGTCACCCATGGTGCTCTGACCCCACACTTTTTTGCATAAAGTACAGAGTGAATGTATCCTGCCATGCTTTTGGGTAACGAACCACCACCAGCACTGGGAAAGAAATTTTCCCTGTAGCCTGATTGTTTGATAGTTAGTTCAGTTGAATTAATCTTGACTTCCCACTGGAGTGACTGATAATCAATACCGAAAATGGCTAATGGACCATCTGAACCGCTGGTCTGGCTGTCTTTCTGTTATTGTGAGGCTTATTCTTTTTCTCTTGTTGCTTAGAAATCTATTGATCTGTCCTGGGTACTACTTAAATGCTAATAATCATTCTCTGGTGCAAAGTGTATAGACATGCAATCTACACCCATGTACTTATTTTTCTGACCTGTATAGAAAGTGTTTGTAATGACCTTTTCTCATCTCCTGCAGAGTAAATTTTACCCTTGATAACCGAAAGATTTGCTTACAATACACTTGCGTCATTCTGTCACTGCACTACTTCACTGATGCTGGTTTACTGTTTGCAGACCCTGGGCTATCAAATCAATAATGCTTAGAAATTGCCATGACTAGATCAATGGTTAATTTTATCTTGGCCAGATATTTGTCCACTCCTCAAACAGCTTGCTTTTTTTTCTTTCCTCTTTTTTTTTCCTCCAGGGGTGCAGATTAGGGAAAGATGAGTCCTTAACTCTTGCTGCTGGTCCAAGATCTGTTTTTGAAACTGCCATAATGAAAAAAATCATTAACAAATAGATATCCGTCCTTGTTGCGGATCATCTCTGTTTTGCCGTCTCCTCTCAATATTGCAAATATTGCCTATTTTTCTGATGCAAGAAAAGTAAAGCTTTATTTTCTCTGTCTCAGAAAACTGTGTAGAAACTGTTTAACTGTGTTTAAATCTCAAAGTAAGGGATTATAAAAAGATATGAAAGAGATTGCCAATTATACTTGCAATTTTTTATAAATTGCCCCTAGCCTTTTCTTTTTTTTCATTCAGCTGAAGATACATTCTTCCATATAGTACATATTCTGTGGCATGTATGGAGGGTTGAATTCAGGAGGATACACGTTGTGTTTGTAGTTGAAGTGTCTAAATATTTTAAGTGTCTGAATAGTCCCACTTAGGGCTATTTGGGGATAATACCATAGCAGTTCAGCTTTACTCACTTTGCTGTGAACAAGGAGCACGCTGCAGTAACAAAGAGATGGACTCATGTGAAGCAGAGCTGGTTAGACCTCAATCCTTGCAGTAGGGATCCCCACCGGTGCTCCCAACATAATTGTGGATCTGGTGGTATTACTATCCACAGCGTCCGCCTTTCCCTTTGTTTTCATACAAGAACCTCAGTTCATCTGCTTATAAAATTTATTAATGAATTTTCCATAAGAAATCATCTCCTTTTGCTTGTATAGCAATTATGCTGATAAAGGAGTCACCATGTGATTCAGCCCTTAGGTTTCCTATGGACTTGGCAGACTCTCAGGTGGAAAGGAGAGCTGTGCCTTGTTAGGCTGAGGCAGTAACAGAGAGGAGGAGGAGGTCATGCCTTTAATTCTGGTTTTATTACCTGCAACTATGTAATAGTGGGACAAGAACCTAAGTGGTTGAAACTCCCTGAGATTCTCAGAACGAGCTAGATAACATTTTACAGCTTCAAACTTCTTAAGGAAGTTTTTTGGAGGGCCTTTTTTGTTTAGTATTTTATTTTATTTATGAGTGTACCTTACAGCTTACTGTCTGTAATTGTGATTGGCTTTATCACTGGAGAAAACAACAAAGGAGAATCCTTTACAAATTATTTACTACTGTTTAGATTAAAGACAGCCTTTAAAGATTTACAGTTTATCTCTTCAAATACTACAGGTCTTTTGACACATTGTAGTTCTGACAATTTATAAATTTCTGTTTTGAATTTTCATGAAGTATTCCAGAACTTTATAAAATGAAAAATGACCTTTAGTGTTTATACTATGTCAAAGGCATTGCGCTGTCAACAGCTGTCTTGCTGTTTTCAGCAAAATCTGCGTTGTGAAATTGCCATGTTTCTGATGAGGTTCACAGCAGAAGTCCTCTGCAGGCTGCCTTTACCATCACACTTGCAGAAGGCCTCCCAGGAAGTTTTAGTGCAGAGGGACGTAACAGTAGGTGTTACAAAGGGTTATTGCGACTTAATCACTCCCCTGGCAAATTTGCAGTGCTCAGAAGTTAGTGGCAAGCTGTGGCTCTCTAAAAGTCCCTCCAGCTGTCTTGGTTTCAAGGGTTGAATCCATTTACCCCAGCCACAGGTGTATAGTGCCATGCTGGAAACCTAAAGGTGTCCTGCTCAGCCTCCTGGTGCTGTATCAGAAGAATGACAAGTCTACGGGCTCCACGTATCTGCCATGCTCATGCAGATACATGAGCCAACGCAAGGCATACGAAACAGCAGAATACTGATGCATTCAGTCTCTCAAAACTCACCTTAGATGGAGACTGAGTCCAAGGACTGCACTGTTGGCACAAGTGCAGCAAGTGTGAGTGCGATGGAGAAGTGTCCATTGTGCACTAGGAAGCAGTTCAGTGACTGCCTTTCAGTTCTCACTGCTTGTTGTAGATACACCGTATTAGAGGAAATACAGAAGCAGAGGCTCATCAAGAAGTAGGCTAGCAGGACAATGGTTTGCCATCTCTGGGCTTCAGCACAGCATGGGGGGATGAGAGCGCAAGGGGTTGCAGAAGAGATGTCATCATCTTACCTATCAGAGCTGCCTGACATGATGGTCATTCTGCTGACAGAGACATCTCAAAGCACGGGCTCAGAGTGAGCAAACTTCACGCCTGGGGCATAAGGGAGTTGGGAACCCAGCTCTTCCCTATCTGCCAGGGCTGGGACAGCATGTCTGAAGCTGGGGGTACATGCCTTCCTGTTCTGATTTCCAATTGCTGGGAGGGATTCACAGACTGGGAATGATTCCAGCCATGGGCATCCCTGAGGAGTGCACACCAGTAGGTACAGTCTGCCAGTACCACCGGAGAGCAGGCTGCAGGCAAGACTGGGGGGACGAGAACCCCTCCAGAATTGTTTCCATGGAAATGCATTGCAGTGCTTTTACACTGACTGGAAGTGGCTGAATTGGAAACTAGGAGGAGGCTGATGAGCACAAAACAAGCTGCAAAAGCACATATTGCTGGATCAGCAAGCAGAAAAAAATAATGATGGGGTGGGGAGGAAAGGTGAATTTCATAACAGACTCAGAAAACACCTTCTTAAAGCCAGTGAATTAAATCTGCTTGCTGTAAGAAATTGTGGTTATTTTATATTCTTTGAGGGGGTATATGTTAGAGCTGCCACTCTCCAACTGCCAGCTTAAAACAATACAATGTTCAGGGAGGAGAGTGTCTTTTGTGAGGTTACTCCTGCAGTCATAGGTACAGCTTTCAGGATTCAGGACAATATTTGGCATTCAGTGAAGAGCACCATGAAACAAACGCATCATACGAGCTCTCATAGCAATCGCTCTCTCTCTCTCATGTAGCATTTACCGTATGTTTGGCTTGTTGGCAATTTAATCAGTCTGAATAATCTTGTTTTGTGACAAACCTCCTAAATCACAAAGGAGTGATGCAGTTTGTATGGGAGAAATGCGTTCCACAGAGATATTTCAAGTTGAAGAATAAAAATGAGAATTAGACGATACAGAACTCATAGAAAACCAGTTTTCCAGCTGCTCTAATTTCCCACAATTTAATTTGTGTGCCGTCAAAAGCAACTTGGAGGCTTCCAGCAAGATGATAGAACTATGGGTGAGGCTAAACAGAGGGTCTAAAATGTGCTGAATGCATTGGAGTCCCATGCTGTAAAAACATCTCCTAGGACCAAATACAGGCAGCATAATATCCTAGTAAATTGGACCATTAAATAAAACTGCGAAGTCATAAAGCTGTAGCATTACGCTGAAATTAAAGCATTGTCACCTTTGAATTATGGAACAATTTAACAAGCATTTAGAAAATCTGCTTTTCAAGGCTGCATATAACTATTCCAGGTTATACAGTAGAAGATGTGGCTGCACTCTCCTACTGGGTTTTGAATGACTTTCAGCTTGTGCTTGTATGTGGTTTGAAATTTTACCAAGCTGAGAAAGTAATAAAATAATAAAATGTAATAATAGAAGGTAAAAATAAACAGTGACCTTTGCCTGGAGAACAGCTTTTTCATTCTCATTGCAAATTCACAAATGCAGGGGGAGAGCTCATTAAATTGAATAAACAGGAAAAAAACATATAGTATGGACAGACGTAAAAAGATAGTGATAACTTCTTTGTTGAAATAAAGGAAGAGAGCTTTATCTGCCTGGTTTAACAGTTTCCAGATATGGAAATAGCTAGAAGGAGCTAGTGGCACTCAACTGGGTTTGCATCTATGATTATGATGTCACTGCCTAAAAATATAATTAAAACAAAGCAAAAAAGAATAAAGTTGTTTGTTTTTTGTTTTTTTTTTAAAACCAATCCTCTTATCATGAAATAGGAACAGTGTTTGAAACCCCATTTTCAAAAGCCGTAGGCATAATCCATGCAGAGGTATGTCTCTGCAAAGGCATATGCAAGTCATGGAACTAAGTTGCAGACAGCTGTTGCACTGCTTTCTAGCTGTAGTGATCTGTTTGCATGTCCAGACTGCAGCTACATTTCTTACGTAGGTCCTAAAGGATACCATAAATGTAAGCTCCCAGTTGTCAGTAGGCTTCAGAGTACACAGCGATTGAGGTACAAGGGTATAATTCCTGGATTTCATTCTAAGGCAGGCAGCTGTAGTCTGGGAGCAGCTCTAGCAAAACTTGTGCATGTGAATTTGTGAAAGTAGTATGATCTTTTTCCAAATGTTGCTGGGCTGAGGTGGAGAAAATAGTGCTTGAATAAAGCCCAAGAGTTGACCTGAATGGTGAGGGTCTTCAGAAGAAAAGTTGGGATTATTTTTGTGCGGTTTTCTGATCTTATGGGAGCAGGTGCACACAATCTTGCTATTGTCTTGGAATGGTTCAAGAATTTACTGTCCTCCAACTCTTTGTTACTTCTCCCTCAGTCAGCTGAGGTGCCAGAGGGAACAGTGTTGCCTGTCCCGGTCCATCCAAAGCAAACCAAAGTTTAAATTGTTTTCAGGACCATTTGCTGCATGTAAACCAAGGGGTGTCTTTTTGAAAGAAGTAACTTTTTCCAGGTTTTTTTGTTGTTTGTTTGGTGGGGGGTTTTATGGTGGGTGGTTGAGGTTTTTTGGCTGTTTTTTGGTTTGTTTTTGTTTTCTTTACACTGTGGTGTGAATGTAATTCCTTTTTCATCTGGCAGGTTATATGTGACTTTGTGCATGTTACTGAGCCTTTCTACACCTGACATCCCTGTCTCTAAAATGGAAGTACTTATTCTTTCCCTGGGAAACAGGAAGAAGCATGCTTGAGGTGGTTGAATACATCTCTCTTCCTTTTCTTCCTCTGACATTGTGGTCACCAGCTCTTTTGTCTTGCATCTGCAGTGTTGGGCTGCCCTTCTAATCTGAAGATTTCCTTTCGGACTCCGAGTTTTTAAAGCCTCTTTCATTGCCTTGTTTCTTTGTTTGTTTTTTTGTTGGAAAGAGAAAAGGTAGCAGAGAATGTGTTTGTCTGTGCTCTTTTTACACCTACTGTGCATAGGGAAAAGCAACAAGCTTTTGAATGACAGTAGCTTTTGCTGTCCCAGAGGTGTTCTTGGACTTTCCTCTCACTAGATCAGTGAGCCAAATGTATATATTTTTTGAGAAGTTGAACTGATGGTTACCTTAACTTCAACGATTGAACATAGGGGGAATCTTTGAAGTGACCAGCAAAGCACAGATCTAATCTGTACAAGTAATAAGCATAACAGATTGGGCATGTGTAGATTAGGAAATGCTTGAAATGTAATTTCAGAATTCTCCCCTTCTGCTGTTACTTTTTTAAACTTAAAAAAAAAAACAACCTCCAAAAAAAACCTAAACAAAAAAAACAAACAAAAGAAAAATCAGATGCACTTGCAAAATCACAATTTCTTTGAGTACAGAAAGAAACTTGATTCATTTTTCTTTTCTCTTTGCAAACTAAAAGATCGAAAATCTACTGTTAGCTTCTCACTTCTAAAAGATCCTGAGGACAAAAGCAGTTCTTGCATGTCAAAGTTCAGCTCTCAGAGGGACAGTTGAGTGCAGCTGTAATGATAACAAGACTATTGAAAATTAATGAACAATCACAAAGGGAAATAAGAGAAAAACCTGTTGCATTGTCTGTCCAACACACTTGTTAATGAGTGCTTGTCCCTAGCAATACATTCTTCTGATGTCTTGTCCAACCTCATATCAAACATGTCAATTACGTTTCTAACATTTCTTGGGAAGACTGTTTTATGCTATGCTACTTTTGACAGATTTTTCCTAGTAGTCCTCTGTTGCTTCTAAATTACTAGATCTTGATACTTTTAGCTTTTCAGGTACCCACACAGAATCTTTCCTGGTGTACATAGCCTGGGAAAACACAGTAGTACCAACCACTCCAAAACAGTAGCGTTCGGCTGTTGTACTTCCTGAGCAGCACTGTACGCACTACTGTGAGCCTTGATTTTATTGCAGTTTCTCAAAATTATGTTGTTAACTCTTCATGGAGCTTATGACTGGCCATCTGGAATTTCAGCAGTTTGGCCCCAATATCTTTGGGGTTTACATCTCACCAGCAGTATCGGCAACTTGATGTTTGTCTTTTCAGTAGATTTTTCGGTGAAGGCAGTGGTTAAACTTCTACCAACTTCAGAGAGAGGAAAATTAGCTCACTCTCAACTGCTTCTGAAAAATCCACTCTGTTCACGTCAATCCCTGTGAGAACAAAAGAAAAAAACCAGAGACTCTGGCTGATAGGAATCACTACTTTCAGATGTACAAGATGTGTGTTATGAAGTCATTGAATTATATTGTGTTGGAAGCAATATATTGTGCAGGACTGTGCAGAGTATTGTGCTGCAGTGTCGACTGTGATTACAATCACTAGGGCAAGTTTTACAAGTAATAAATTTGTAATATTTCTTGTGATTTTAATTAAACTTTTGTGTATCACACATTGCAGCAATGTTCCATTGAGTTCCAGCTCAAAGGATCCATGAGCAGAATCCTGAACTCAATAAGAACAGAATTACAGATCTATGGGCAAACTCTTTCTGTCCACCATCACAGAAATTATGAGGTTGTTGTGAGTGAATGTACAGTTTGCTGAGAGTAAACTGTCCTTACACTTACTGCCATATGTTACTGCGAGAGCAATTTCTCCCTAACTTGCAGCCAGGTCCCGGTAACAGACCTCTTTAAATAGTCTCCAGACAGTGGTTGTGACTTGCTGTTACCTGAATGCTTCCATAATGACGATCCATTAAATCACCTGAGTGTCTTTGCACAGACAGTCCCTTTAGGATTTTTATACACCTGTTAGACTTCTGTTGAAGTAATCTGTGGGATATTTGTAGGTCATCAAAAAATGCTTCAGCTGAAGTGCATTCCAGTGGCCACAATGATACTGGACTTGTCATGCCAGTTTATTGGGGAGTAAGTGGAAAGCTCATGCTCTGCAAGAACTCAGACCACGTAGTCTGGTAAAATCATCTGAATACTTAAATGCTTAGTTTTAGAGATTGGTTTAGAAAAGATCTGGTTCAGCATCATCGAGGGTTTCCCTGTTGAAGCATGCATAAAAAACCAGAAATGTATTGTCTAGATCTTGCTTCTTCCTCTTTAACTGTCTGTAGGTTTCTGCAAGTGAGATTGAAATTGTCCTCTCCTCAGATGATTTCCCCTGGCAGTATCTTGTATCCTCCCTCGGCAAGCAGGGTCTTTGAGAAAGAGGGAATTTACTGGATGTGTCTCTTAATAAATAATATTGTGGAGTATGTGCAGGTTATCAGTTCTGTGATTCCTCATTAAATAATTTGCCTTTTTCTCTGGGTCAGCTCTGCAAATTGTCAGGTTGTCCTTGTTCTCTTGCTTGTTGCTGTCTCACCAGAACCAGCCAGGAAACAGCCTCCCTTCTAAGCTAATGTCTTCTAATTGCAATGTTCTCCTTATCATGTTAAACCCACCAGTGCTCATGAGCACAGTGTAGATTGTGCTTAAGCCTAGATTCTGCTTTCTGTCACCTACAAAATCCCTTGCTCTGGCAGTAAATGTAATGAAGGAGATGAGAATGGGCTCTCCAGAATGGAAAAGCATCAACATTTACAGTTAACTACAGATGTCGAGTCATTTGTTGTTTTGTACCATCACCCAAGCAGGGCATTGCTCAACTTCTGTGTAGAAAATTAGGAGAACTGAGTAAAATGGGTGATCTGACTTCCAACTGGATGGTAAGAACGTACTCTTAGTTTTAGCTTCTGGCAAGAGTTTGTGGTTTCTGTTTACGTGCGTTTGTGTGGCTCATCAGCCACAGTTCTCCACTACCATTTGTTGCTATAACAGTGTGGGCTGTGTTCTCAGGTACAGTTATGTTTGTAAAAGATTAATGCTACCCCCATGAGCCATATTGTAATGTCTTTTCTCTCAGGGCCAAAGCCAACTGAAAGGTATCTCATTTTCTTCAGATAGTTAGCAATAGAAGATGCTGAAAATCTCTCGTGATTCCTGGGAAGCTTGTAGTTTCTCTCTTGTTCAGCAGGCTCTGTTGTGTTTTCTTGAGCCAGTTCAGGCAGAAACAGCTCTGTGGGCTACGCTGACCTGTGTCTTCATCACGGAGTGACCCTTTTGCAGCCCACAGCCCTGCTGATCCTCTCTCCAATGCAGTAAAGCGTTAGATTTCAATTGTTTTTTTGTTCCCTGCTTGTTGCAAGTTTCTTGCTGTTAACTTCCCATTCAATCCTTTTTCATTTAACAGAAGATAAGATCTGGACTACAGTGCAGCACAACACCACGGGGCTAACCAGAGTCCAAGGAGCTGATCCAGCGAAGCCGTACACCATGTCTTTTAACTACAACAGCAGTGCAGAGCAGCTTGAAGCCATGATAAATAGTGCAGAGTACTGCGAACAGGAGGCAGCCTATCACTGCAAAAAGTCACGTCTCCTCAACACCCCGAGTAAGTGCCACGATCCCGAATCTTTCCTTGTTAACTCTTATTGATTATACAGGCTGCACTGCGACTGAGGGGAAAAAAACCCAAACCCACGAAATGAATAGTAGCAATACAGAATGGAGTGAAAAGCCTTTTTGCTTCTTGGATACCACTGTGTAGTACCTGTCCTCTGATGCAAGAGGGTCAGGGCTCTGCAGGGGAGTTTCCACTCTGTAAGTTCGTACATACAAAGGCTCTGAAAGCTTCTGCAATTGAAAGTACTACTTAAAACCACAAAAGCTGTTATTTAGCTGGATGTGTTTATTCATTTACAATTTTTAACTGTATTTTGAAGATAGAAAGTGTCCAGGTGGCTCCAGAATTTTGTGATGTTTCTGGAGAAGGAGGGGTGTACCCTCTTCTGAGTCCCACAGCCCTGAACATGATGTTTAAGGTGCTTGGTAGTACTGTTTCTGGGGCAAAAGTAATTTTTCCCCTGTGGTAGAAAGGACAAATTTTTTGCCCTGATTTAATTTAGCAGTAACAAGAAAGCAGAGAGGGTCTAATCAATTTGTGTGTCTCTGCAGTACCAAAACTCCAGTGGCTACTCAGGATGGCTGGCTGACACTCAACTCTCTCTTGGGGTTGGGATTTTACATTTGCTTATCCAGAGAGATGAATGACATTAAAGGCAGGCTTCTGAATGTCTTCAAAGTCTCATGTGGTTACTTGTAATGTCTATATGTTCCTGGTGATTCTTTGATTATTAGCAACTCTTACATTTGTTAGTAGGTTAGAAAAAATCCCATGGAAAACCTTAAGGGGAGCTTGCAATGGGAGTTCCTATTGTGTTAAAAATACATTGCCTAATGAGATGTATCAAAAACCCTCCTCGTTCCAGCAACGTTACTATAACGCTGAATGTTTATGGATCTAGTAATCAGATGCCTTACAGCCAGTTTATTCTAAAATCTATGAATTATGTCTTTCGTTATCATCAGAATTTACCAGCCAGAACTACTATATTGCTAATAATTTTTTAAAGAATGAAATGTTAATCTCAGTATCCAGGGTTGAACACAAAGGGAAAACAAAATGCAGGCATAACTGCTCATGAAGAGGGGGAACTAATGTCTTACAAATACTTTGTGTTGCTGGCTTCTGCATCCCACACCACACTTGACATGTTATAAAAATATAATCGCACAATGATTATTTCCAAAATATTTTCTGAAGGATCAAGGCCATGATATTAGAGCAGGTCTGCATACATTTACTTTTCACATTTCTGTGAGGTGCTTGGTGATGTCTATGCAGAAAGGTACGCTATCAGTGCATTACAAGATGCCTCCTGTATGTGGTGCCTTTATAAAGCTAAAGATGCTGCTTAAGGATCCAAACCCATTTCTCCTTTAAGAAAAAAAATATAAAAAATAAATATATATTTATATTAGTGATAATCTTGGGTAAGTTGACAGCATATAAACTATCCTGCTAAAAGGCTAAAGCTATCTACCGACTGGCAGACTGGCCAAGGTGATTGCTGCCAGGCAGCTCCCTCTCTCCTTGTCCAGGACCAAAGTTGTGACTGATTCCTCAAGGGAGCGGACGTGGGGATGGCCTCCAGCAGCCTGGTCTGTGCTCTTGCAGTTGCTGCAGTGCCACTGTGGTCTTCACAGCTGACCGCACAAGAACTGTGTGACTCATAACTCTTTAGTACAGTTCCAGCTGATAAATCAGAAAAAAAATTACAATCCAGCGCTACACACATGGCAGACACCATCACTTTTTCCTCTTTTTTCTTCCTTTTGTATGCTTTTTAATTACACTTCCCATTTTTCATCCTGAACTTTCTCAATAGCCTAAGGCTATAAGTTTGGTGAGATTCTGGAACATGCTCAAAAATAAATCCTTCGAGTTCTTGAAATGACAAGACACAGGTAACAATTTTTTTTCTTAGCTGAGGATTAAGAGTTTTGAAAATATAGAAAGGTATTTTTCCTCAAAGCCTTAAATAGCTCTACTAATTGATATTCATTTTGGAACAAACTGCTGCTATATTATAGAAGAGCCCGGAGACTCAGTGGTGCTGAGTACTATCGGTGTCTTGAAGAGTTCTAAGATTTAAAGAATTTCCATTCCTAAACTTGAAGATGAGCTACAAGTGCAAATAATGCTGGGGTATTTTGCTAGGCTTCCTTCAGAAGATTCTCACCTGTGGTGTTTATGCCCAGAAGTGACTGGAAGGAGTTTGATTTGGGGTCAGAGCAACAGAACAAAAATCAAAACTCTTGGGTTTTATTTCTTGATTCAGCCTTGGTTTTTGGATGCCTGAAGCACTATGTTCTCTCTGTGTTGCCAGGGCATCATAATGTGTAATTACAGTTAATGAACCACACTTCAGATCTTCCTTCCGAAGTCGGTATACACTGCACATGCTTTGATGACAGTGCTGCATTCACAGGCCAGCGGGAAACATTGCATGACCTAATCCAGCCTGCTGACTGTCAGCACTCATTAATACCTCTGGACTGAGCCCAGTGGTGGATGCCTGATGGAAGGGCATCTCCCAGAGGTGTATTTCATCTTGACAGAGCTAAAAAAGTTCTCCTTCATGCAAGAAATCTAATTCATTTCTGAGCTTCCTCTTCTTTTGGGCTTTGTTCTTTTTGTTTGTTTCTTTGCGGTGTTTTTTGCCAAACAGATAAAGTGCATGAGTAGGATATCTCTGCTGGTAGCACCAAACCCCCAAATCCTGGTCTTCAGGGTATAAACACTACTATGTTGCACAGACAAGCAGTAAAACCCAATTCTCTTTCCTTTTTGTACTCATAGGGTTACTCTGCAGTAAAGATGTCTGTTGTTACATAGCAATTTTGGCTTTCACAGCTTTGATGTGTGGGAAGAAAAAAAAAAATCATAGGCCTGGGCAAAGGGACAAGCACGGCACTCTGGGCTGCCTCAAAGAGAAACCAAGGGAGGCTCCTGGCTTGCATAAAATTGTTCCAGTTTATATCAAGGAATTTGTCTTTCCTCTCTTCCTACTACCTCCTGCCCTGAAGACATAGGCACATCCCCGGTGGGTGTGATTCAGAGTAGTCTCCCCATTGAGTTACTTGGATTTACATCTGCAATGTGTCAGACATGCAATCTGGCAGTTGGCAAAGGATTTTACTCATCTCCACCTCCTGCTGTCTGGAACAGCCTTATCAGTTCTCACTGTCATACTACAGCTTAGCTGCAAGCATGTCTTTGAAAACTAAAATTAAATTGCCCTGAACTGCATTTTTGTACATCTCTGCTATCAGATAGATTTTTCAGGTTTGGGAACATCAGAATAGATGTCTGTTCACCAAAGGAATAGCTGGCTTTCTCATGATGCTGGTAAATTAAGCTTCTAATTTACGGCCAGTAATTGTTAAGTCTCTTGTGACTTCTCCATGCCTGGTGGAGAGACATCCACATAACTGGAGCAGACCTGACAGTTGGCATTAATTAGGAAAGTCATCCACACTCTTAGCAAAAGATTGCAGACACTACCACTGCCTCATCCTTAGAAGCACAGACCAAGGCAAACTAGCAGGAGAGGAGAGGGCTGGGCAGGAGGCTTGGGCTACTTCTACATGTGCTGTCTGTATTCTGGGAATCTGAAAAGAAATTTAGGCTCTTCGGACTCTGATTTCCTTTCTTTGTGAAAAATCTCAGGTAATACCTAGGAGAAGGGTATGTGTACAAGGATAGGTGCATGTGTGCACATGCACATTTAATTAAACTGTTAACATACAAGTTAACAAGTTTGAGGTTATGAAAACACTTTATTAACTGATCAAACCTTCAGCTCTGACTGAATTTGTTCAGTTTTCTAGAAGCAGTAGGTGTACTCAAAGGCTTAACATTTGGGAAGCTGCCTCACATCCACCATATCAAGGACTTAACACAGTGACGGCTGTATCAGTGGCAGCATAGCTTGCTTTACAATACTTGGCTGATAGTCTGTCAAGTTCATAGCACATTTGTGTAGGCAGGGACTGAGAAAAGATCAGTCCTAGAGGAAAATCAAAGAAATAAAAATGTCTTTAGCCAGTGTTTTCTTCCTGCCTTCTTTCTGATTTTTCTCTTTCCAGTAGAATTCCCATACCATGTCACCTCAAGCTTTGATTTCAAACATGCATCCTAATACACACCTTTACCCTGAACTTTCTGCCTGTAGCTCTTAAGATATGTCAAATCCCAGTGTTATGTTACTTGCACCCAGGTTTGTGCCTCCTCTTCTCCCCCTGTCTCTCCGCTAACCTGGATTTCGGTGCCGAGCTGCACCACGCACTGTCTCCAGGTCTGTGGCTCTTTATGCCAGACAGCTGTTTGCCCTCACCACTGCATTTGCATTTTGTACCTCTATTATTGGGGGGAAAAGATGCAGTGCTACCTCACAGCAGGGAGCATGACCTAATTTCTGAATTTAGACTTTAGTTTAGACTTAATTCTGCTGCTGAGACAGTTCAGTGGTGTTTTATTTATCCCCTGTATGTTGCTAGAGCTAGAGCTCTTCGTCTGTGCAGGCTCCCTCTTTAATTCCAGATGAGATCTTTAGTGATGTCAAAGCATAAGATATTAAGAAATGTCCTGCAGGGTCCTGCCTCCAATAGTGGCTCACTTAGGATGAGTACAGAAACCTGGATGTCTTCAGCACACCCCTCAATATGTTCCCGTCACCCACAGTTGCTCTATTACGGGCACTAGGGTTGATGCCATGGCCAATTCCGTTTAGTATCCAGTATGGATCTGGAGTTCATAAATTTGTCTAATCACTTTTTGATCTTTGTCTTTCTCTACAGCCTCCTAGGAAAGCAAGTTCCAGGAGTTGCCTACTTGCTATGTACAAAACTACTTCTTTTTATTTTTTTTTTAATGCATTTTAAACTAATGTTTTGCTTGGTGCACTGCGTTCTGGTATTGCAAGATGAGGTGAATCACAATTCTGCACTCATTCAGTGCTTTTATAGTCCTTTTAGCTGCCCTTCAGGGACCTTCACTAGTTCTAGTATTTTCTCACCAGAAGTGACCCACAGTGATTTGAAGCATGGTTTGCGTAAAGGTTTCATACAATTGGGACACTTTAAAGCAGCATAAATTTTTGTGAAACCTGGGTTCTGATGAAGTTTTTACATAGATGTACCATGAGATGGTATAAGGTGACGTAACAAGCAGTCATTTACCACTGGGGCTTTGCTCACTATTATTTTATGCCTTTCAAATATAATTTTCATTTATCATTCCAGGTACTTTAAATTATTATGACGTTACCGGGATACTATTTTTCATTGCACAAAATAACACAGAACAGGGCAGTCTGCCCTCAAAATGTAGTTCATGTTGAAGGGAGTGGTGGATAGGTGGCAGGTGTAGATTATATGTTGTAATTATTTTTGGGTAATTAGGATCGCCTTCTTGAGAATGATTGACTTACCATCTGCATTTCCACCACTGCACCTTGTCTCTCCCCTCCAAAGTGGAGTGCTGGCTGCTTCTCAGAAGCACAATTTTAGATAACTTGTGCTATATTTAGAGACTTCTGAACAGAGTTTGCCAGAGTGGTGCAACTTGCCCCCTTATTTGTAGGGAGAAATTTAGAGGCCATTTTTAAAGACGGTATATTGTTGGTAGTGTGCAGCTGATTAAAATCCAGGTGGCCTAACCAGAATAAAAAAAACCTGCTGTGCAGGGGACATAACTTGGCATCTAGCATGCATGCAGATATGAGGAATGGAAATATCATTATCCTGATTTCTGACCCTTTACCTCCCCTCCCATATAACATCCTTCCTGACTGACAGTGCTAGAGCTGCCAAGGAAGGAATGGCAGCTGCTGGCATTGCTTCTCCTCTAGTCCCACTGTGTCTCTCCGAGATTGCAATGCAGCCAGGAGGACAAGCGACGGGAAAGACATGGGAAGAAATCTTTGCTCAGTCATGAGCTGGGTGGCTTTTAACAGCAGCAGGAGAAAGGTTTGCTCCCTCCTTGAACCCTGTGCAGGACAGGACAGAACAGGTTTAATGCTACCTGGCGTACTTCTGGAGTGACGCCAGAAGGGCACGAGCCTCTTGGGACTACTCCAGTGAACAGTGAAGCACCGTTATCTGGGTTTGCTTTAGAAGTAGTATGTCAGGTGAATTTAAAAATGCTTCTTCAGGTGGGGACTGATAGAGTAGTGAGGAAGGAGCTTGCTTGCTTCTGTGGAATATGTCCTTCATACCTCTGCTGTCACTGAATATTTCTGTTGGTTTTTTTGTTGTAGGTTTTTTCCCTGCCTTGAATGATTATTTTTTTTTTTTTTGTAAGTCTAAGGAACAATTCTAGAATTACACTTCTGTTATTTTTCTTAAGAGACCTTTTACAGTTTACTTAGAAAGCAAATTTGGCAGTCCAAACTGAATAGATCTACTGCGCTTTACTGACATGATGTCCTGTTTCAGCAGGGATAGAGTTAATTTTCTTCCTAACAGTGGATGTAGTGCTGTGTTTTGGATGAGAATAATGTTGCTAACACACTGATGTTTTAGTTGTTGCTAGCTTCTCATAGCGCCCTGCCAGTGAGAAGTCTGGGGTGCCCAAGAAGCTGGGAGGGGACACAGCCAGGACAGCTGACCCAAACCAACCAAAGAGATATTCCATACCATACGATGTCATGCTCTGTATTTAACTGAGGGGTTGCCTGGAAGGCAAGGCACTTTGGGAACTAGCTTTGGATGGTGAGAAATTGTGCTGTTCATAACTTGTTTTGTATATTTTGTTATTAGTAGTAGCAGTAGTAGTATTATCTTCCTTTTCTGTCCTACGAAACTGCCTTTATCTCAACCCACAAATTTTACTCTTTTTTTAAATTTATTTTTATTTCCTTTTCTATTCTGTCCCTCATCCCAATGGGAGGAGAAGACATGAGTGAATTGCTGTGTGGTTGTTTTAGCTGCCGGCTGGATTAAAACCACAACATGTGGAAAGTACCTCTTCCGATATATATGAAGCTTGTACCAGGGGTATTAACAAAAATATATAGGATAGGTAAATGAAAAGTAAACCTAAACAACAGATTTTGAGCCTGAAATCTGTAAGTCATTGCCTGAACTGTTATCGGTGGTGCTGTAAGGAAGTCAGTGCTGTGAAGTGATACTGTAGCGTGTTTGCTTAATCTGTAATCCATTAGGTTGGGACTTTTGTTCCCAGAGAACCTCTGGTTTGGAGTGAAGTTGATGATATCTTTTGCTCAACCTATGAAACCTATGGGATGGTATAAATGATTTATAGCTCAGTAATGAAGAAACCTTGAATTCAGGGATTTCTGCAGCCCAAATAAGAGTTTGGAAGATAGATAGTTTTATGAGACACATGTGTGCACCAGAAACAAACATGTCCTAATGATACGTCTGACTTGAGAGACACAGTTGTATAAGATATTCACACCATGCAATCTGAATAAAGAAAGAATTACACAATTTTTATCAGGCTACCCCAGCCAGAATTCCCTTAATTACTAGCAGTGATAGTCTTTTTTAATTTGCAGGACTCAGCATATTGTTAACAATAAATAAATAATGGCAATTAGAAACAAACGGCTAATCTATGGCTTGTTATATTAATGGGTCATTAGCTATGACAGCAACCTGTCCACCATTCAAGAAAATAAGCAGGACTGCTGCCTGAGCAGAAAAGTGTGCCTTCGTCTTCATTAGAGCCACAGCAGGGAGTGCTGTGTTCTCATCACACTTCCATTTGTCTGCTTCATTCAGCTGTCCTACTTTGAGCATCTTGGGCTCCATTAGACTCAAACTGTCTTACTGACATTAAACTAATTTCTCTGTCAAATTTGGGCCAATGCAGAGCATGATGTTTTCTGATTCTGGAGAATAAATGTAAATCATAGCAGTGGAATAGTTCTCAGCTGACCTCTTCTACCAAGATGCCACATGAATGGAGCAATAGTAATTTACATTTCTATTCACATTATCTTTGAGGATAGCAAAGCATTTGGGACTATAATGTCCCAGTTTTATGTTGTTTTGGGTTTGACTCTTGGTTTACATCTGGGGAAAAAAAGTATGTGCAAAGCAATGCACTTGCTGAAAATCAGATGGGATGGAGCAAGTGAGTGGGACAGAGCACATATGCTTTGATTTTGCTTTAATTGGTCTGACCTATCCAGGAAGACAGAGATGTTGAGGCTATACACAAAATGAACAATGGCATAATTTAATTATGTAGTGCAATTAGGAGAAAAGAAAATGTAAGCCTATGGAAAAAGGAGGGAAGTTTTTACTCTGTATAGATTGAGTTCAGACTCAGATTCATTGCTTGTAAATATTAAATCCAGGAATTTTGTCCTCATTACAGTGTGAAGATAGCCTATGGGAAAGGTATTTTCCATTTTTGAAAGTGTAAAGACAGAAACGGGGAAAAAGAAACGACGAGGATCAGCTGAAGGTTGTATTTTCAGATTACTTTGTGCCTGATGTTCAAACAGCAACAGAACTAGAGGCTTTCCTAAGAGTATTTAGTTCAGTGTTTTGCTTATGTGAACCATCTGATGTTAAGGGGAGCATAAAAGTAGCTCTTCTAAGTATCTATTACTCTGTTTTGTAAAAAAAAAAACAACCTTAAATTATAGAGAGTAAGCAAGCATGCTTGGAGGAAACATTTCCAGACCTCTGGGGAAAAAAGTTGTGTACTACTTCCCCTCCTAAGAAGTATCTAAAAGCAATTGAGAATTATTTACCTCCCCCACACCCAGATTGATTTGGGGAGGATCAGATCTGACTGAGACTTGACAAGTAGCTAGAAAGATGTGGTGACCTGAAAGAAAATAACCCTTTTAAAACTTTCTTTAGAGAAGCTTTTTTCATATCTGCTGGGCCAGAAAGATTGAGAACAAAAATGAAAAAGCTTTTGAGCCTGAATTTGTTCCAAACCCCTTTGATAGGAGAAAGGCTCAGGCTTTAATGGTTACTGGTTTAGCCAAGGGGTGTATTCCTGCCCAAACTGTCCAGAGCTCAAAGCAACATCAAGAGCCTTCTTCCTTTGCTCTCAAGAGCAGAATTCAAAAGTCCCAGAAGAAAACTTTGTGGTTGGGTTTTTTTGGGTGGTTTTTTTTTTTTTTTTACATTAGCATTTAGAAAGGTTAACCAATTAATCTATGCAGTCCTCCTCAAAAGGTAGTTTTCTTACCTCATTTAGCAGAGAAGAAAATTGAGGTATCAGGCTGCTGCTGATGGCAATTTTGCCTGAAACTGGTGTGAGCCATTAGATCTATTTGAAAATACCACCCTAAAACCAATGACCAATTTTGTCCAGTCACAAAAAAAGAACCATAAACAGAGCATTTCCTCCAAGATGAACATCTCTGAAGTCTTGCACTCTATGTGTAAGATTTATATAGGAACCTCTTGTGCCTTGCCCTTGTGCTGCTAGTAGAAGAGTGAACATGTCATCCCTTAAAGGTACGTTTATTTCTTCTAGTGAACTGGTTAACACAGTTACAGTGATTCAGCAAGGAAGGCTTGATTCTGTGAATTTTTATGTACCTACCAAATTACAAGAGAGATAATGGTATATTTGGGGGAGGGATAATGGAATGTTTGGTGTATTCAGCCAGTTAAGGAGATAAAGCTGTGATTCTGCACTGTAGCCCGGGAATAGTATCACCAGTCTCAAGCATCTCTCAAAGCATGTAGATTTCTTCCTCTTCATCTTCCAGGCGGTATCTGTATTTTGCTTTGCTGCAGTGGTTGATTGTATAGGGAGAAGTGAGAGAGCCTCAAGCCTACTTCCTTTATGAGGCATTCAGGTGCCATATGGACAGCCTTGTCTTTCCTGTTCATAGATGTCTTGAGGAAAGATAAGCTCACCTGAGAATGTGTGCAAAGCATTCAGAAAGTGTTAGATCAGCCATGGTGAGTTGAGTCTAGGTATGGGTCTGAACACTGCCACATGCAGCAGACAGGGAGTCATGATCTGATCTTCAGTCTGTCTCCAGTAATGCTGATTCAATGCCAGAATTCATCCCACCATTGACAGACGGCTGTTCGTACCTGCACTAATTACAGACTGTTAATATTCTACCTGTTGCCTGGTCATACCTATGATCGTAGCATATAGTGTGGTTGTACAATAAGGATATTGCCTTCCTTTGTAAAGGGCAAGAAGGGACTTTGAAATTAAGAAACAGAACCCTTGTTTTCAGAAATGACCCCTATTAGAGCTCTTGGAAGCAGGCTTGCATTTCTCAGATGGGACCCATGGAATCTTACTGTCTTAAGGTTACATGTTGAGCCCAAGGCAGATACTCAAGTTCTTCCAGGCAGAGAGATTCACAACTGAAGATGATACTTCCAACTTACTTTAGATATCTTTATAAACAGTAAGTGGTCAAACTGATTAAACATTGATGCTCTCATGCTTCTGCCTAGTGAACGGCATCTCTCCCAGCTAGAGAGTTTTGATTATTTCATCTGAGTTACTGATTTTTTGGAAGTTTAGAATATTATTTCTTTCTTTATTTTTCTAAAACAATAGTTGAATGAATTATGGAGTAATAAATTACGGGGTTTTTTTCCCCTATAGTTTTGTGCTTTAGTGTTGAGCTTGTGAATGGATTGTCTGATATCTACCGGGGATTGAAAATGTATTGCAAACTTTTTTTAGGCTAGGAGGGTCTCTCTATTTTCTGCTTAGGCAGTACATGAAACCTGTAGGAACATATTTCTCAGTCAAAGGTACTTGAAATTGGCCAGCAGATTCATGAGTTGAACTATGGACATATGCGTGCCCAACATTCATGTAGCATGTTCCAATATGTCTCATTTCTCTAGAAAACCAGATTGAGATTAATATGTAAAGCCCACTAGAATCAATAGGTTTTAGTGAGTACTATACAGTTTGTGCTGACTCCAAGTGTTCTACTGTAGAAGGAAATCTTAATTTGGACTAAAATGAGGTACAGATGCATGTATTTTCTCACTATGCCAGATACACAAATGTCCATCCCCTCTTCAGCAAAGGAACAAAAACTTAAACCAAATGCACATCCTAAACTTGGCAGAATTTCATCAGTACCTATCAGGCTTCCACAGATCCTTGGACACATGCTGCTGTGCTAGATTCAGTGCCTGTTGTCTTCATGTGCTGCCTGTTTCTTCATCCAGGGTGCTTAGTTCCATGTCCTCCTTTCTCTGTATCTTTGGTTTGCCAAAATAAAGTTTAAAATGACATGTCTAATTTACAGCACGTAGTGATTCCAATATATTAACATTAATAGTGCAGGAAAAGTGTCCCCAGTAGCTTAGTCTGCAATCAGTAGGCATTTTCTATGCTTCTTTTTGTTCGGGCTGTCTCATTCAATGTGATCAAAATATTGGTTGTGGCACTTCTTGGTAGGAAGGAAAAGACAATAATGATTCCTGGCTGTTCTTTTTCTCAATTTTGTATTACTGAACCTAATTCAGGTCTGACAAGTTTGTTTTAGTGATGAGTCCAAGCCTGTGATGGGATGTTTTAAAAAATAAGCAAAGATCTGAAAAGCTGTTCTGGAGAAAAATTAACATGAATTATACGATATGCTTAACTATGAACTTTTCTTGATGCTGCTGATTCAAATGGTCAGTACAGTTCATAAAATCATCTATTGATATAGATAGAGTGCTCTCTCTTTAGGAAAGTATGTGTTTGCATATTTATGTAGATATGTGCAGATAGGTTAGGAAGAAGAGTGAAGGCTGACTGTAATTAACTTCTCGGGATAAGTGGATCATTGTCTGGTGTGAGACATGTTAGTGTTGGTTACTCTTTTCCCCATTAGGCTAAAGGCTTTCTGTGCATGAGCATTTTTTTACCTTTCATTGTCATGGTGATTACAAGCTCTCAGATTTTATCCAGATGAAACTATTTTGGTGTGTGGCAGAAGTTTAAGGACTGTTCCTCAGAGAGAGACCTTCATGACCGAATGCTAACATAACAGCAGAGGGTGGACAAGTTGTCTTCTCCTGAAGAAGACATCTTCTCCATTTCAGTTCCCTTTGGCTTTTTTCTCTGGCTGTGAAAAGTCATTTTGGTCCATTTGTTTTGTCATTTTAACATCTACCACTGAACTGCAGACTGTTCTTCTGGCAATGAGTATTTTTCAGGTTCTGTTTTGGGGTCTTGTTTCTCAGAGCCTTCAGGTTCAAAGCAGTGCCAGCTTTCTAGGTCACTTTCTTCCCAGTGCACATTTATGTTCTGGATTCAGACAAAGAGATTGTGTAGCATTTTGTTTACTGCCTCTGTGAGACAGGCTAGGGCCACCAGTCAATCTGCAGAACATTAGAAGTACCTACTTAATAGAGGCAGAATTTTATTGAGTGAATAATTACATCCTATTACTGCTGAAGTAATCACCTTAGATACAACCGATGCCTCCAGAGGGAGGTATGTTCTTTCCAAAATGCCACCCTGGACAATTCATTTTACTTCCATACAAAGCTCCAGAATCTGTCTGACCATATTGTACTACAGGTTGTCATGTTTTCAGAGGATGAAATTTATGTTCCATGAAATATGCCATTGCCAAAATTAATAGGTAAATGAACAAAGTGAAACAGACCATTAGAACCATTGTAATATTGTAGTTGCTGGGTTGTGGCACAAAAGCAGAAACTAATGGGTAAACATAATTGTATTATAGTGACAGGAGCTATCGATGTATATAGTACACAACTGTGGTTACACAATGGAAGGCAGTCAACCATTATGAAATATGATTTAGCAGACAGGCCAGTTGCAGGTAATCTTGCTTAGAACAGTGCTTTCCTTGGCTAGTTTGTTTTAGCTGATGGAAAATGATAAATGGCAGCTATTTCTTTCTTATCCTACTGGGATTTCATTTCAATTTCACATTTATAATTTTCATAATGCTTTTTTATATTATTCTGGACCACAATACTGAGACTGTTGTGTTTGCAGAAATGTTCCTGAGGCATGAACAGATTGTTCCTGAATATTCATGCAAATAGGAATTCAGCCAAAGGTCTTCAGAGTAAATGTTCACTCTAACACCTTCAAGTCTTTTTGATGCCCTTGTCTTTATTTTTGCTCTGAAACAATGCTTCATAATTTTGAGTGAACACTCAAACAATATCTAATCAAGATAAACAATTCATTGGCTGAACTGTGTTTGTATAGCATGATTAAAAAGCATTGAATAGCTAACATAATCATAACAGTCTATTAATGGACAGCTTGAGAGAAGCTACAGTATCGAATGATTCAACTAAAAAATGCAAATCTCAAAGTTATGCAGGATCAGTTCCATTGGATTCAGTGTATTTATACTGATTTAAGCAAGTAAAATGGATTAACTCCTGAGTTATTGCACCTTTCACTAAATTCCACTTTAGTTAAAACAAACTACAAAACACAGAAACATTGTAAAAATTCAGATATGTAGAGAAACATATTTAGAGAAATAGTTTATTAATGCGGTATTTACAATCAAAGTCTAAATACTTCAGCACTGATGATTTGCAAAAATCAATACTGTGTTCCTATAATACAATAGACAGGTATACTCTGCACAGCTGAACTAGAGCGGGGTGGAGAAGCATTTTTAACCTGGTTACTGGAGTGGTGAAATATAGATTAGAATACCATCTCTGGCCGTTTTTCAGAGCCAGGAAAGGGATTGATGCAGGAGCTTCTTCAGATCACCGTGCCACTCAAGAGTTTACCCATGCAGGAGGACTTTGTCAGTGACTGACTAAAATAGATTCAGAGCTGTTTTATTCTGCTGAAGTGG
The DNA here is from genome assembly GCA_013399095.1 of Psophia crepitans. Taxonomy (NCBI): domain Eukaryota; kingdom Metazoa; phylum Chordata; class Aves; order Gruiformes; family Psophiidae; genus Psophia; species Psophia crepitans. The sequence continues at coordinate 377,159 of VWZZ01005472.1, forward strand.
TTCAAAATAGTTGGAGCACAGGAGAGAGTTGGGTGCTCAACTGTTTAGCTTTCTCTCTCAGAAGTTTTCATTTCACTACATGCATTTGCAAAAGAAAAAAAAAAAAGAAAAAAAACCACACAACCAAA
>VWZZ01005472.1:377297-476638 GCA_013399095.1 Psophia crepitans
CCAAAACCCACCCCCCAAAAAAACTCGGTTACTTTGGTCTTCACTGAGCAAAATCTTTTGAGGGAATATGTAGCGGGGAGTTCAGTCCTAGTAATGCGTTACAGGGAAGGCTGAAATGGTTCAAGCCTGCCTGGGTAACAGCCAACATTGCTAATTGCATCCTTGGATGGCAGGACCACCAAGGGCTTCTCTACACAGCAAAATAAAATTGTACAGAAGTACTTGAGCTAGTTTAGATAATGGAATTCAACACACGTATCCTAGCATACCTTTCAACCACACACAACTGTTTCCACTGAACAGTATGTGAATTTGCATAGCTACTGCCACCTGGTACATTAGTTGTAACTGAGTTTTGACATGACACTAGCTTTTACTGAATAGACACACTTATTACTTTCACCCACAGGAGGAACAAGCACAGCCAACTGAGGTTGCAAATATAGAGGTAAATCTTGAAATTTTAGTCCTCAGAGTCCTGCTTCCATTTATCAAGAGAATGCTGTCTTACTGCTGTGCCCTGCTACTTAATGTGAGATAGTGCTATGATGAGTGTAACCCATGACAAAGAAATGAAAACTTGAACGTGCTAAATGCAGAATTAGGTGACTAGTTGAGTGATAATATATTGCCTAACCTAATGAAAAGGCATTGCCTTTAAATAATGGACCACATCATAGATTTAATTATCCCAAGGCAAGGTAGTAGGTGCTTCATGCAGACAAGGTCAATTACCTTGTCCAGAAGATCCTGTTTGAAGTGTATTATGAATAATTCACAGACACAGAAATTAGCTTTGAAAAAGTGTCCCAGCTATAATGTGGTGAAAGCATTCAATTTCTTCTTTAATGTATTTAAGATAACACCCAAAGGACAATTATGGCTGCTTAACTGTAAGACTACTTAAATGACAAGAAATGACAATTGTGTGGTCAAACTCATATTAATGCATTATGCAGAGGGAAGCATTGTCATCGTGACATAATCGTATCAGGTCACAAGAAACATTTCAAACCTCATTTTGTAGTTTTAAATGTATGTATAAAATTTGATTAAATATCAATTCCTTTATTAACCTTTCTCAATAGAGAAGACACAGTTGTTGCTGTACTAGCTCTGTTTATTCAGGGCTTTTAGTTCTTTGGCTTTCTGGTGTGAAAACAAAGATCCAGAGCCATTGAATGACTTGTATGAGTTTGGAGAGTCTGACAAACCCAAAGGTTCAACCAGAACATTTAATTTTCCATTTTTAATCAGAAGACCAATCTTCTGCTTTAAGCACTAAATTGTGCTGTTTCTAAGACAGTATTTTTCCAGGATTATTTAGCATTAGAGTTAAAATGACGACAGTAGCCATAGTAGCAGAATGCATACTCACTTGACATATGGTGACCTTAGGTGTGAATTAGAAACGCAATAAACCTGTAAGTCTGGGGAATAACATGCTCTCTCAGCATATTTTGATTCCACAGGCAAAACAATAACCTTAGCTTTCTCTCTTTGACTTTGCAATAAGTGGTAACGGCCAGGGGAAATCCCTCGGGGGCTGCAGTTTCCTAAGATGCCTGGCAAGAAGATGGCTAATTCATCAGGTACCTCACTTTAAGTGTCTAAATGTAATAGTGACATTTCATGGCCTTTGAGTTTACCTGCTTTATTTGCTTGAAAGGGAGAGTTCAGCAGAATTTCAGAGGGTGCTATAGAATCGCTTATCTAATGAGGCGTACAGCCGGCCTAGTCCTGCTTCCACTCACGTCAATGTCAAGAATCCCATTTAGTTCAGCTGGAGAAGGCCCGGGATCCCTGGCACTTTCAAAAGGTGGTTTGAATGAAGGGGAATAAAAATTTGACACAATGTGCATTTATGTAACAAGCTTCTAAAATACCTGATGAAGTAGGAAACTGCCACAAAGAGATGGGAAAGAAAACTTCCATTAAAGCAAACATACAGAAAAACAGAAAGCATAGGAGTTGGCTTTATTTGGTATTCTCCATCATCCATCTTTTCTCCAAGGATCAATTCTCAAAAAAAAGCTTAAGAATTCCCTTTCCTCCCCCTTCACACAGTCGTCGGCCTCCACCCCAGTGGTTTCTGGGAGGACTTGATAAAGACTAATCTGAGCCTAAGAGACTTGCGAGCTGATGTACTTATTTGCATGCATGAAAGTGAACAGATGTTTACATAGTAGTGTTAAGTAGGCCAGCTGTTTGGGAGTCATTTATGTATTTTATTTAAAAGTAAAGCTGTACGGTTAAAACCTTTACTCACAGTGTGGAAGAGAGAAGAATCCCAAATTCAGACAAATACATTTCTTCCTGTATCAGGGGGTTGCTTCCTCTGTGCACATCAGTTTTCTGTATCTCTGAATTTACTGCATAAGGCAGTCATATCTTATGTGAATCTCTGGGCATCTGCACCTTATCTTGGCCGGTTGCATGTGAGCGGAAGAAAATACACAGCACAGCGTCACATTGCCAAATGTCACTTGTCTGAGGGTGAGGGGCAGAGGAAAAAAAGCAATGCTGGGATGAGGGAAATGGGGGAAAGTTGTCACTTTTCTTTACAAGCGGGTGCATATTGCTGATTGTTTCTGCAGTCTGTTCTAAAATGAAGCATACATCAGGATAATGTTTGCATTTGTTCTGTTCTTCAGATGGGAGAAAAAACGTAATCGTTAGGAGTGTATTACAGCCATAAATGTGTAACATAGTTATTAATTCCTTAATGTAAATCTGAGTGGAAAAGTTTCCGTTATGGTGGTGTACATATGTACGAAGGCATATGGGCATATGTATAGAGAGAAGAGGTTGGAGAGAGAGGCTCTCATACTTTTAAAAGTAGCTTGACCCTCAGGGATTCCCATTTTGTCCGGTCTGGGACTGGCTCTAAACTACGATTCTTGGGTCTGATCTTGTCCGTGACTTCATTTCCTCTGTCCTCCTGGGGCTCTGTGTCTTTAAAAGAAAGCAGGCAAATGATGTAGACAGTTAAATGGAAGTGATTGAGCCCAGTTACTTTTTGCATAGCTGTTGAGATCTCTCACAACATATATTAATATATACCTTGCCAAAATCCCACACCAGCCTTAAACAGACTTACCTGGCTCGATTGCATTGTTTCCAACCAAACACCATTACCTGAGGGAGAAGCCTACGTCTCTCCGAACCAGTAGTAGACAGGATTTGTAGTAGGTTATACTTGTCTTGAGGAAGGTACATTCAATTAAGGAACCTTACTGTTGGAAAGAAAGATGGTGATGCATGTGATGATCTTGTAGGATTTTGATTCACAGCCTTTGATGCAGCCCACAAGAAAGATTTGTCTTTCGTCAGCTGTGATGAATGTCCTGTGGTAGAAAGTTATGCTGTAGGTAAAGAACTTGATTCTTACTTTGTGAAGCTTGTAGGTTGACTGAATGGCTCTGGTAGTGGTTCTTCCTCTCACCATGAAATACAGAAGGCACATAAATGTAGCTATCTCAGTTGAAAATTAGATGAAATGAACACAGAAGATTAATTACTGTGAAAATACAGACTGTAACCTTGTTGACTGTATAGTCAATGGGAAGAGAGAAAATGAGAAAAAGTATTTGATATGCCCATTGCATCAGCCTGTGTGATCCTCACAACTGATGCGGCAGCTGGAGTTCTCTCAAGTCAAGAGCTGTGCTCCACTGCTGCCAAGAAATCAGTGAATGAGGCCAGGTCATCTTGTGCTGGATAGGGATAAGATGCCCTGATCTGGCCCAGAAGACAGGAAGTGTACTCTCTGAAAACAAAGCTTAATTGTGGCTGACTGATACTGGGCATATGTTGATACATTTCCTAGAGACACTGAAGTGCCCAGCCCCACTCTGCGGTGTGTGTATGTGTGTGCACGTGGTGAGGGAATGAGTCTGTGTCTCCATGTGGTTCTGTTCAGCGTTTGGAAAAAGCAGAAAGACTGGTGGCCTCTCATGGTTGCATGGTTATCGCTCCTCTGCAGCTTCTGCCCGTTCCAGTATTCGCTGCAGTGGTAGAGCTGCAGCAGAGCTCTTCCTTCTGCTCCAGAAGCAAAAAACACTCTCTTGAGCTGAATAATCTCTGTTAGTGACAGTAGGGCAACGGAGCATAGCTGAGCAGTTCATATTCTATCCTGTACAGTCTACTTGGGTGTGTATATATATTCACACATATATCCTCTGTTTGCTACAGTTGTATAGAGAGATATACAGGAACCTGAGACCAATTAAATAGCAAAAACTAAATAGAAGATCTATTTGAAAGATGTAAACTCATTGCTAACAGGGTGAAGAAAAAAAGAGCTGCAAATTGATTAAGCTGTTTCACAGAGAAGACAGATTGTTGTCATCCTGACCTTTAAAGCTGGTCAGGATATATCAATAGGAGCATCTTCTGAGTACAGTATTCTATGAATTTTTTCATTTATATTCTCTTGTTTTTCTCCTTACATGCTGGCTTGGAGCCAGTTCATTTCATGGTCTTGCCTATACATATGTTCTGCTACAGCTGCATTTTTCCAAAGTGCCCAATTTCACAGCACTCCAGCCTTCCTTAGGATGACAAATGATGCCCCTGCTGCTCTGACCAGCAGAACTGTAATTGCAGCCTGAGACAGGGACAGCTGAACAAACGCCATGCCGCAGTTTGGGTATATCCTTCAGTTGAAACTTGACTGCATTTGTTTATTGTAGTCGAGCTTCCAATTCCACCACTTAAGGCATTAACTGCTGACATTAATTGTAACATTGAGGAAAGCAAAATTGCTCAGCAGTTGAAAGCAGTGTCAAATCAGCAGTTATTTATTTACCATTGCTCTGTAATGTGTTGTAACACATCGGACTATAAAAAAGTTTAATGAGTTGCAGTAATGCTTGTAACCTCTCGGAGATACTGGAATGCAGCTTGATGAGTTTTTTTGGATAAAGTGCTTAAAACTGGACTTTCTCCACTGCTGTGCTGGACATCCAGATGGGTGCTGTTATGATCACACTAACTATAACTGAGTGTTGTCTTTTGCCAACTAGTGCATTTTGGGAGCAAAAATTAAACAATCCAGTTCAACTGGCCCCGTGAGATTTCAGTTCAGTAGAGATGTGACAGAAGAGTAGGAGGAGAGGCTAGGAGCATGGTTTTTATTTTGCTTTTCCAAGCTGCTTTGTTGGCTCGTAATTAATATAAAACTCATGAATGTGCCTGGGTTATTCTCTAAACTCTTTTCCGGGTGTTGGTTTCATTTTTTTTGGTTGTTCACAATGCTTGTTTTTTTGAGTACAGCAAATATATTGCATACTCTGCACAGGGACTTTTTCAGCTGTTTAGCATAAATTTAAATATGTTTCTGTTTTGCCTTTAAAAAAAACAAAAAAAAAAAACCACAACCAAACAATGGTAAAAATCCTCTGGCTTTTTATATAAAGCTGCATGGGGAATGATACTGTATTTCTTTCTTACTGAAGATGTTTATTTACCCAATTAATTTTACAGGGAACTTGAGATATTCACATCTCATTTTTGAAAAAATTCTTTCCAAAGCAGAAGCACCATCCCAGGAATATCTGAGAGTGCTATTGTCAGTTTTAAGAAAATCTCCTCGTTTATTCAATTTGGGATTGCACCTTCAAAGTGATTAACAACATGTTATTACCTCCTCTAATTTATGTTCTATTAAGTCTGGTTTTCTATTTTTATTTCACTTCAGAAGTTCTGCATATTTACTATTGAGATTTTCTGATTACTTTAAGATCAATCTAAGCCATGAAAGTCACTAGTTATTATCAGACACATTCAGGAACCAGTCAGTGGTTACACTTCAAAAAACCACTCTGTGGAAATGACATTGTCCCAATGACTTTCTGATCAGATTCACCCCGTGTAAATAGATGTTATTCTCTGAACTGTCACCCCTGCTGTATTAACCTGGGAGCTGACAGACAAGGTGTGTTCCCATTGCTTTGTGAATCAATATTGCTAATAAAGATTCTCTCTACCCAAATTTAGTTTTTATTATTCTTAGAAGCTGTCATTCAAGTACAATGTGAACAAAATTAATCTGTCTTTTGTGGAGGGTTGTCAAATCAGAAGACTGTCCATTTCAGTCACTAGTGACTGTCTTGGTGCAATGTGAGCAGGAGAGGAAAAAAAAAGTAATAATAAGGATACTTTTCTCATTATTAATACTGGTAGTTAAAACTGCATATACAGGAAACAGTTCTGTCGAGTAAGGTAATTCCATTTTTACCCAGACACTTTTCAAAATAAAGTGGAGGGAGAAGAACTGTTATTAGTGTATGTAGTTTATCCCAGAAGACCAAGCAAAGATTGCTTTCCACAGCATGTTTTTCTGTAACTTATCCAGTCTCCTGTTAAATGTCCCAAATGTCCCCATTTTATCTATTTTCTTTTTCTAGTCTATCAAATCACATTTTGCTGTGGGCACGATCCAGCAAACCTTCCATGGGTTCCCGCAAACACTGGATTACACCTTGTATTAATTCTGTGCAACTTTACTCCAATTGACTTGTGTCTGTAAACTTGAACAACCCGCTCTGAGTTATGCCCTGGCTTCCAGACTGTCATTAGGCCAGGCTGTAGACCTGGGTTTTTGTTTACTCCCTTGATGAAGGGCTAAAGCTGGTAGGCAGGCGAGAGTGCACAAGACTGGGACCTGCAGAGAATTGGGGGCTTTACAGTGCATCTCCATTGTTGCACCACATCGAAAGCACGGGATGCAAAGTGCCCTGGTTAGGGTCCCTCTGCTACTCTTCATCCATGCCCTATCCCAAAGCTTGAGCTGTCGCTATGAATCTTTCAAGAATAAATGGATCAAATACATAATTAATTTTCCTTTTTTACCCCATTTAAAAGTAGAACTCTTAGACTGTTATTTCAGTCACTGCATACCTGCAGATGGTGCTTTTACCTGTCTCAATGACAGCCATCAACTTTGTCTATGGAATTTTTACAACCCGAATCTGTTTCAGAACAGCTTGAGTCAGGGACTGGAGTGGAAGGTCTCAAGAGGTCCCTCCAGCCTCAACCATGCTGTCCTCCTGTGAACAGCCTGATGCTCAGTGAATGCAAATCAGCACAAATACTCTGATTTCACTGGAGCCAGATGCATTTATACCAGTTGCTGGATCTGGCCTTCCTTATCCTTGGAAAATAATAGTGGATGAATGAACTGCAAAGTGTTTCTTCTTGGCAGTCTTTCCTGGGACAATTGCTCATGGTGTAATCTTTATAATTCTGTAAAAGTTATCATCTCACTTCAACGTTCACATGAATAATACTTGCATACTAAGTTTTCTTGTGGTGAAATGATTGGGTTACGGTTTGATGCACCATTCATAGTCTTTGCTGCTTCAACTGTTCCTCCCTATCCTCTATGATGTTATTTCTAGGCTCAGAAATTGCTTTCCTTTATGGAAACTTAAATAACATTCAGGAACTAAACTTGCTGGAATAAACTGCTTCTCTCACCTTACAGTAGTTCATAAGGTACATTAGTTCAGTAGTCTCTCCTTAGCCTGTAGCCTTTTCACATCCATTACAAAACACTTAAAAAACAAACTCTGGAGAAGAGTGGGTGATCTGTCCAAACTTACACCTCACTCACGTTTTCCATGCTTTCCCCCAGTCCATGTGGTATATGGTGATCTGAAACCAGGCCACGTCAAACAGTGAGCTCATAAACTAATGCAGATAGGACTTCAGCAGGACGTTGAAAAAGTGGGTTGTGTTACTAGCCGCATACAGGGTGGCTGTGAATGTCACTCCTATTGTCTTCCTCAAGCCCTAGAGAGCCACTGAGGACCATTGGTCTGCTGCAGATATGAACCACAGGCCTTAATCATGTATGATCCTTCACTACCCCATGGCATTTTCACAGGAATTGGAATAATGTTATGTTGTTTATCTTCTGTTTATTAATCCATTAATTAAGCACTTGCAACTATTTACTCTCATTATATTTATGCAGAATTACTGATTAGGAATGAGAGGCCATTGTCATGGACACTGTATTGAGCCACTGCAGGAGAAGGTCTTCCAGTGGAAATGGGTGAGATGGCAGTGCTCAAAGGGGGTGAGAATGAACACAGAGGAGCTGAATGAGCAGTGCGAGGGCAACAAATAACAGTACCATCTTACTGTCATTATTCTTAACTGGCTGTACCTCTGACGTAGAGGAAAAGGTCTAGACATCTGCTGAACAGGACCTGCTCCTCTGGCCCAGGCAGGGTGATGCTGGAGCACACTGTGGTTTATCTGTGGTCACTGTTCACTTGCAATTGAATCCAGGCCACTGACAAGTTTCTAGTTCCAACACAGAGTAAGGATGTGGCAGGACGCTCACCAATGTCATAGGCCTGTTAAGACAATGTGGGACTTCTTTATCTGAATTTATCTGGATGAAGTAGGCTAAAGAAAAGAGGAATGAGGAAGAGGAGTTGAAAGCAAGAGGGCAGGTTTGAAATGAAGCTGAGCTTGGAATGCAGGAGATAAAGGAAATATGGTAAAACGGTTTGTTTCAACAGGGTAAGTTATCCAGTCCGTCGTCCGCAAAACTCCTGGGGATTCATAGCTGATATTTCCTCTGTTTTGTCATTTGTCTCTAAAGGCTGCAATCTTCCCGGCGTTTTTGTTTTTGGCTTGTGGTGGTGGTGTTGCTTATTCTTCCTAGCCTGCATGCCTTCAGCTGTTCCCATAGTTTCTGTTGCTGGCTTGAGTTTCACTTGCATCTTTCAGGACTTGTCACTTCACCAGAAATTTACTGAGAAAACAACCCAGCCTGAGCTGGCAGAGGAGAATGCAAGTACTCATAATATTTTCAGTCGTCTTTGGCCTTCAGCAGAGACATTCACAAGGCATAAAATTTTAGTTTGGATGTAGATTGAATCTTTCTCAGTATATAAAAGTGTTTGGGTCTGAAATCCTTATGCCCATCCTCAAATCTGTCTCTCAAAGGGTTGATGATGATTTTGCTTTTACCGAAGCACTGTTAGTGTGTGAGGGCACAACTCTGTCATTGCAGCTCAGCAGTTCTGCTCGTTAGCCTCCTGTTAAATCTAGAAGAAGCAAAGGTCTGTGTTTGTTTACCTTCTTTCTGCCCATTCTTGTCTGTACGAATATCTTAACAACTCCAGGAAGCACAGAGCACACTGTGATAACAGCTGCTCCACAGAGAGATGCAGTTTCTCTGCATGGGAAAGAGAGATGCAGACAAATGCTGCTACATGTCTTTTTTGGTTTGGTTTTGTTTTTTGTTTTTTTTTTTTGATGGGGGATGTTGACTTTTCTTTTTTAAACAACTGCTTCAGCCTGGGACTCTGAAAGCAGTGCTCCTTAGCAGCAAAGCTGAATAATGAGAAAGAACATGTCAACAAAGTACTGCCTGCCTTTCCCCTCTTCCTAACCACACAATAATTTTAAAACTAGGTACAGACTTTGTGACTAAGTTACATTTGCCCAGGGAGTAGGTCCACTGACATTAGCAGGACTGCTTCACTTTCTGATAGCTGCTCTGAATAAGGGCTACAGGATCTGACTGGAAGTCGAAATGAAAATCAGTGCAAATCTTAATAGCCCTGGCTGGCAGCATTGCTATTCGGTACAGAATGGTGTCTTGCTGCGGTGTTTGACCTGCCGTGATTTGCAGTGTAGTTGTGTTTGTCATCTCTGAAAATTAAGGCAGTGGTACGTGAGTTACAGTTTTAAGAAAGAAAAAGGGTAATAAAATTGAACTGCACGATTGCCATGGGGAAAATTTTGGGTAAAAGGAAGGAAGTGTTAAATGTTCATTATGGCTGTACTGGAAAGAGAAGAGCCAGGCACAAAACAGGTGTGTGTCCACGTGTAAGCAGCATAGAACGCTACAAAAACAACTGGACGATTGGTGGCTCACTGAATGAATAACGTTTAAAGGAACCAGGCCATTGGGGATTCTCATTTTTTCCCTGTCCCATGTCACATAGATTTCTTTTTTCCAAGATAACCTGATCTTCAGTGAAAACAGGGGTTTGTTTGTGAAGTGCAGAGCGCCTGCCATCTTGGAGGGTGGATGTTGCTTCCCTGTCTGTCTGGGGCAGAGCCATGAGACCCTCAGTGGGAGCTGAAAACCGAAGAGCAACGTTCTTCACTGTTAAATCTCAGCGTCAACTTCAAGGAATGGGTAGGACATGCTGGTTAACGCAGCATAGCCTGAGTTCACCCCGCTTTGTGTTATTAGTGTATTCTCCCAGAGGTCTGAACAGTGAGCAAACTAATACAGGTTCTGAGTCATTAACACCACAGACCTCCACACTGAGCAAACAGCCTCTAAGAATATATTAATTTTGTGTTGTCCACTAAATACAAAATATTTCTCCAAGCTGTCCATAATTTTGTTTAGAATTACCATAAACCTTTTTTTCTTTGATTTATCACAAGTGTATTGTGGTTTGTTTTTTTTCCTGTTGAAAAGGCTGAAGTGGAAGAATTTGCTTTTATTTCAATTTAATTTTAAAATTCTGATAAAAAGGGCTAGAAAAACGTCGTGACAGAAAAAAATCGAGCAAGGGAAAACAAGATGTTGATAAATTCTTCGAAAAAATATTGAGTCGGTTTTCCCTTGTTCTCATTTTCCTACCCCTTTCTCCATTTTTTTAAGAGCCTTTTAAAAATAGATTAGCTGAGATCATAATTTGTACTCTGGATTTGTCTCTGGATTCAGTTATTCAGGTTGAAATTGCCTCATATACATTTGTGTGTATGTGTACATATATATACAGATATATAAATAAAAAAAAATCCACTAGCTGCTTGTTTCACATAATGTTCAATGTATCAGGTGAGCCCTTTTCAGGATTTGGTATTGTTGAAGTGGTTACTGCAAACAGACAATATAAGGTTTTGAGTGCGGTAGCAAAGAATTGGCTTTGATTGCTTTATGCGATTCTACAACCAATATTTTCCCAGTTTTCATTCTCTCTTGATATCTGAATCTTTCCTTTTAAGAGAAAACGGCATAGATGTAAATTAATCTACTTTTTGTCAGTAAGATGTATAGATGTAATATTTAATTAATTCAGTTCTGTTTAACTCAGTTTGATTTTGGAGAAGAAACTGACCACAAAGACTGCCAAGAGAATGTTGTTTCAAAGCAGTATGGTTTTGGTGCTTCAACAGATAGCTACAAATAAATTGACTTGCTGTGGTGGTGGAAAAGACCTTTAAGTGACCTTTGTCAGTAATTTGGGTACCCCAGAAGCCTTTCCTGTGTTCAGGATATGCAATTACTGAGTCAGACTTTGGGTTTGTACAGCACAGGGGTTCAGCAAGGAATCCAGTTATCTTGTTATATTTCCATCATTAGATCTTTATTTGTAGCAATAACAAGAACCACCTGGCAAATGATGCAGACAAATCTTGATGAATATTTTAAATATAATACTGTTAAAAATGCATGGCTTTGTTTTAACTCATGCTGTATAAACGTAAAGCTAATGCTAAGACTTTCTGTCTATATGAAGGTAAACTGAGTCCACAGAAGTTGCTTGGGACTTAGATACAAAGTAGTTTAGTCCTAAATGCTGTTGGAATATGCTGTTTCTCCCCCTCCTCCAGCTTCTGAGCGCCTATGCAAATAATTTTTTAAAAAAATTCTCTGCCATGTAAAACATGAGCAAACCTAAACCTTTTAAAAATAACTTGTATTACTAGCAATGTCAATGCCTTCTTCTACAGAAAATGAGACGTTTAAGAGGACAGACATAGTCTTGTAATCTGCTAGAGGGACACTGAATACATCTTCAGCCCCTCTTGTCGTTAGACGAGCAAGATACGCATTGCAGGTGAATTTGATCTCAATCTACATCTCCTTCTAAGGATCATTGGAAACAACGTCCGTGTGTCCGCTGTTCTTTTCGTAGTCCTCAGCCTCTGTACTTGTGAACTGTACAGTCTGAGCCAGCCTTGCTTCTGCTGAAATAGATTTCATACAGAGAACTAGCAAGGAACAGTTTAGTTAAGCGCATTCATAGAGCAGGTACTAGAGGTCTGCTGAAGAACTGACATCTGAAAGAAAATTACTCTCTGCGCCTTGCTGGATGGAGAGAAAAAGAGTTCCCCACATGTTTCAGTACTGTATATGCTAGGGCTTCTAAAGTCTTACTTGGCTATTCAGGTACATAAGTGCAGTAGCTGTTGGACAGACCACAAAGGACCAGCGTATGGAGACAGGTAAAGGGAAACATCAAGATGACCAACTGAAGATGAGACCCCTTATTCTTTCCTTTCAGAAGACCTGTGCCAGTGTTAGTTTCTGCAGCCTGTGTCTGACAGTACTTGGTTTGGTACAAAATACTGTCTGCCTGCTCAGTTCTTTTATTCAATACCACATTAATTTATGGTAAGAACAGGGATGTAAATATCACAGCTGCTTGCGGAGGCTTCCAGACAGCATTATCACAGAAAGGATTATTGTCCTCTGCGGGAAATAAAAAAAATAAAAATGCTGTTTTTGAGGATTTTGTTATCAAAATTAAAACCTTCCAGAGGCAGCTTGAGCAATACAGGAAAAAATCACTTGAAAGAAACTGGTCTCTGTTCTTTTACTGGTGAATTCAGTCACTTGGGCTTGTTTGCTTTGCTTGGTTTGGGATTTTTTTCACACATATTCTCCTTCAGAACTATGGTATGGAGTTCAAAGACAACCTTCATAATTTCATTATAGTGGGCTTTGTTTTTCGGTTCTGAATAGAAAAAAATGCGTGGAAAATAATACTTTTATTTGTGCAGTAGGCTTTCTACTACCTTTTTTGACTAAATAACGTGTTACTAGGTACAATGTAAACACAGAATGAAGAATTAGTAGCAGTCCTTATTAAATGGGCTTTTTAGCTTAGAAATTTTAAAGTGGAATTCTACTGACCTATGTAACCACTAGTTTATGGGGACATGTTCACTCCTTGATTAACGTCTTTGACTTAGTCCGTTGGTTCACCACAGAAAGGAAATTAATTCATTTTGAGGTGGTGGAGAATAGATAATGCTTTTCTGCAATCATAGTATTATGATTTTTTTCAATGACATTATTGGAACAAATCTACAGGTTTAGAAGAAAGATTTTTAATCAACACCTGTTTGCCAAACTCAATCTCAATACAAGACACCCTCCAGCTCTGCCAAGGAATAACAGTGTAAACCTATTGGAAAGAGCTCAGAGATTGGCATAGCTAGTGAAATATTGCATACTTCAACATTTTGGGTGTATGACATACAATATATGTTTCAGTAATTCCTAAACACTTTGGATGTTGCTGAAGTACCTTAGATTTAAGAGCTTTACTGAACAGTTCTGTGATCTTTCATGTGTTAAAAATTAAGTACGTGGAAAAGAGTTTTGAAGAATCAGGGCATAATTTTCCTTAATACTGCAATTGATTTCTAAGGGACTAGTTAGGGAGAAAAATTTACTCATATTGAGTAAAGGGTGTCACAACTGTGCCTAATAAATAGAGTTTATACAGGAAAATACACTGGTTTTTTTATAGTCTGTTCCCTTGACGATCTAAAATTGTTCCTTATAATGTTGAATGCTCTATTTTTTAGCACTGTATTTAATTTAGTTGTAAATGACTGAAACTGTGGTGCTTCTGCCACTTTCTCAGTCAATATCATAAATCTGAATGTGTATGTATTAGCTTGGTATTGCTCGAAGAAACAAATAACAGCAGATCTGAAAAAGACATCAGAAAGCTACTCATTCTTAATTCCTGTGAATGATTGCTTATTTCACTGTTATATTTAAGTGCATAATGGTTTCTGCCAAAAGAATCTAAGACACAGGTTGAATCTGATGAATGAATACCATTGTTTGCTGATGGCCTGAAGGATTTATCTTTATCTAAATATTTTTTTTCCACAATGAGCACTTTTAAAATTAGATTAAACACTTTTGTATAATATCTGTTTCAACTCCTAGACAAATCACCCTTTTATTCAATTAACATTACTATTCCAAGCTTTACCAAGTAATTTTCCAATAATATAGTGTAGACCTGTTTCACTGGCTGCAGCAATCAATTTCTGCAAGAAAATCAGCTGAAAAGAAAGAAAGAAAGCAAGCAAGAAAGCAAGCAAGCAAGAAAGCAGACGTGTTGACAACAATATGAGACCTAAAATGAGTGTGCACATTTTTGTAAGATGAATGTTTAGATATTCTTGAATTGTGTTTTTTCTAATGAGTACCACTGGGTATTGGTCAAAGTCATCATGTCTTAATTGTGGGTATCATGAGAACGGAACTACTCTTTCTATTTTTATTTTTTGTTTTTTTCATGAACTTACAATTCAGCAGTTTAAGCGTGGAAGGAAAAAAAATAGGAATTAATTTTGCCAAGTGATTCTAAAACTCATTTGAATTAGTCCCTTACACTCTACACTTAACCTTGATTGCATTTCATATTTTAGACTTTCTTGTTTTGTATAATGAGGAATACTCCCTACTAATAATGTTAGTAAAGCAGAAGAATAATTTTTTTCTATATTAGCAGTGCAGCTTATTTTTCCAAGCTCCTTTGATCAAAATGTCTTGATCTGTCAATTTTGCTAAATTTTGCCATCTACCTGTATGTGTAACTGATTACATTTCTTGATTTAAGGATTAAGTCAATGAAAAAGTTATCTGAGCTGGAAGACAAAGTCATTCTTAGCAAAATGTTAATCCATGGATTTCATTACATCTGAATCTGCTTACTGTATCTGACTATTAATATTTAATGCTTGATGTATAACGGATTATGAAATTTAAACAAAAACTATCTTGGTTTGTATAAATACATAGAACGTAATGCTCCTGTAGATAGAAAATAACTTCACAGAGACAAATTAATTCCCAAGTAGGGAAATCTTTTCCCCCACTTACCCTCCTACCCAAATCCTTAATCTAGGATGTTTTAATATCTTATGGAGCTTTACATTTGCAAATTCCATCCTTGGAGAGCACATTAAAGTCCCTAGTCCTGCTCCCTTAGAAACCAATACAAATTTTCGTCTTATTTTTAACAGGAATTGTATTAAGCCCATAGTAATAGGTCTGTTTGTGTGTTATCTCTGAAGATTTTTGCTCTTTTTATATGAGTCTTAAGGTAAAAAAATCCTGATCTAAGAGCTAGACTCTCCATAGCGGGTAGACTCTGCAAGAGGTCCTTGGCCAGTACCGGGTGGTTCAAGACAGCTGTGCAGTGAGAGTTGTGGCAGGAGAACTGTTTTCTGACTCCTTCAGTGATCAGATCTCCCCTCTAGATTCACA
Organism: Psophia crepitans; assembly: GCA_013399095.1. Lineage (NCBI taxonomy): Eukaryota > Metazoa > Chordata > Aves > Gruiformes > Psophiidae > Psophia > Psophia crepitans. The sequence goes on from VWZZ01005472.1 coordinate 392,590, forward strand.
GAAAACTGCTGGACACAGCTGGTGCAGACAGTGATGTTGGGTTCTCACATCAAAAGTCCTTGGAGCTGAAATGCGCCAAGGTTCTCATGAGTGATTAGGACATGAGCCCAATGGGGAAAACATCCACTCCTCAAACCAAACAGGATTGCCAGAGAGCTGTTGCTTTCTCAACATGTATTCCATCAAATGGAACTTGGGCAAAGTTTATGGTTTGTTACTTCATTTGTAGTTCGCATCTTTTCTTTCCGTATTGGTTAACATGTCCATCTCTATTCTCTTTTTCATTCTCAGGAGACTCCAATTTGCTTATCAAGTTCTCTTTCTTCTCTTTTTCTCTTTTCTCTTTTTTTCCCTTCTCTCTTTCCCTTTCATCCAGATGGAATGCCATTTGCTTGGTGGGTTGGCCGTGCCAATGAAAAGCATCTTTACTGGGGAGGATCTCTTCCGGGCATTCAACAGTGTGCATGTGGACTGGAAGAAAGTTGTCTGGATATGAGATATTTTTGCAACTGTGACGCAGATAGAGAAGAATGGTAATAATTTTAACATGTATAGTAGTGTCTGTGTGAGAGCTGGGAATAAGAAGCAGGGCAAGAAGGCTTAAATCTTCTCCTGATTCACAGCTCTGGAAGTTTGAATGGCTTGAGTATGATCAAATGAGAATGAAACTCAAACTGGAATTTGGACTTCTGATTTAATCTTAAATTTCTTATTTGAATCAAAGGCAAGATATCTGGCTGAAACAGGTTGTTGAGAAGAGTTGTCTTCAAAAATTTTTGCTCTTGAATGCCAAATCCAGTTGTTTAATTTGTTTAAAAATTTCCATTGATTCAATTGGAGCATTGCATAAATAAAAGCTCTAGGAAGTTAGTGCATGGATATAGATACAAGTAGAAAATTCGGGCATGCACAGCAAAATTTGGTACAGACAGCTAAAGAACAAGAAATCTGTACTATCAAAGAGACTTGTATTTTTCTTCTGAAAAAGTATATCTGTATGTACCTTAACTTTCTTTTACATTAGGTCTCAAGCTTTTTAAAGCCAATGGAAAGGCTTCCTTTGGCTTCTGTAGGTTTTGGTTCAGTTTTCATAGGAAGCTTTAGATTTACAGCATGAACATTCAAAGACTTCCTTAGGTTCAGACCCTTGTTGTGCCCTGATGCCACATGAATTTGCGAAGGCCGCCTCACAATCTTCACCCATTCTCTGAACAGTCAGAGACGCTACAGCAGCTGAGAGCTACTTGGTGAACTTTCCAAGTAATTCCTTACTTGTGTTGGAGGGGATAGGAATACCAGATGAGTGTTGTTGAAAGTACAATTTGAAATGCTGTGAAAATGCATGTAAAAAACTCTGCTTCAACCTCTCTTCTTTCTGGACCACTCACTGATAGGAGCTGCTGCCCTTTCTCTGAAAAAACGTATTTTAACCTCGAGTAGTTGAGAAATTATGAATAATGGAACTAGACAAGAAATGTCTTGCTGTAATAGGCTACTGTGTTTGAAATAGTTTCACAGGGATAATTCAGACACTTTCACTTAAAAGAGAATGGGTAGAAAGGAACTGTAAGGGGTCTTGAAACAAAAGAAAAAAATAGAAATTACTTGTCACTGTAAGTGTGGGGCTTTTTTGGTGTGATTATTCACTTGGACCCTTCATATTCCTAGGGTCACTGTTTGCTTTCAAAAATCACAGCTCTAAGGGGATTTCTTTGGAAGGATCTGTATGTAAATGTCGGTTTAGGAATGTGATTTGTACAGATTGGTATAGAAAGGCCTGACTGTGCATGTTAAATCTATCTTTTTTTAATGTTTGGTTATCAGAAGCACTTTGGTGAGGTTTGCATATAAGCATCAAAAGCATCTGTTTTTACTGGTGCTTGGCTCTGTTCATAATCCATATTTCACTTTTCGCTGAGTGGCTACTCGAGCAGAGCAGGGTTTGTTACTCTGGCAGACCACTGGGAGATGTAGTCTGAGACTGCAGGACAGGACATCGCTAAATTGCACAAACAAATGCAAAGTGAAAGCTAAATGCAGTTTTATAATGTTTCAGCTGAGTCTCCTAAGAAAATGAGACCTAAGTGAGCTATGCTGTGGGTGTTTATCTCCATTTTCCCCCCACCCCCCACACCCAATGATTTTGAACAAGCAGACACCTTTAACAGAGAAGAAGAAATATCAAAAGTATTAGAGATTATACATTCTATGAAAATTTATGCCAGGCTAAGGGGAAAAAGCCAATTAAAACACACAAGAAGGAAGTTAAGGAAGCTTACGCTTTTATTAGGTTTTTGGAAAACCCTCATGGGAGAGAGATGTTGAAAATCATGCTTCATTAGCTTGGCAGCTCACAGAGCTACTTGTTTCTCCTAATTTCATGATAATAACAGGATATGCACAGAAGTTTCCTCAGCTAAACTGCCTACTGTTTATTATTTTGGGGATTCTGGTGTTTTGTTTTTTAATCCATTTGAAATTCAGACTTTGGTGGTATTCCAAATTGCAGGTTGCCTTTTTAAAAGCTAAAAAACCCCTGACCTTTACAAACAGTTTCTAAACATAGGAAATTTCATGCCTCTTGAAGATTACTTTTGTGTTTCTCTGCTAGAACACTGACCCCCTGATATATAATGAGCATTTGAATCTGAATCCTGCTGAGATCTGAACTGTGACTTTAACCTGCTATACATTATACTGGAAGGAGCAAGACAGCAGTAGATGCATTTATTTGCCTTAGCATGAAATAAAATGGGTGCTGCAGAGTGGAAAACCAGAAAATCATTTTTGCTCCTTTTAGATAAATCAGGCTGCTCACTGCAGTTCCAAGGTAGGAACTCACCAGAATAGCTGCAGCATTCTGAAGAGAATTTAGGCTTAGGATTTTGCTTTGATTTGGTTTCCCTAGGCTAAGTCTTGGGTGCAGAAGAAGCTACTACTTTCTTAGAGCAGTAAAAAAAAAAAAAAAAGGAAAACAGTAGAAAACAGACCTGAAAAAAATTCCTGAGGCAGGTGTTTGGCAGAACACAATATGCACTTCTAGGCATGCTGACTCTTAAATGATATCTAAGCAGACACCTGAGCCAGCTGCTATCTCTGGGCTCCTTCTTGATACAACACCAAGTTAGTCCTCCTGGAGTTACACTGGCCAGATGAACAGGAATATAATTGGTTGCATGCTATATGGGCAAGGGTTGGTTTTTTTTTATTTTCTGCCTTTCTTTTTATTAAAGCATTCTAGTGAAAAGTATCTTTTTCCAACCAGCTCATCACCATACTTCCAAACTCTACAGTGTGATGACAGCTAATTCTGTAACTGCAGAATAGTGGAGCATCTTCATGGTATTTGCTGGAGAATGGGAGAAGACCTCTGCTGAGGGAGCAGAGGCACAAGTTGTCACCCTGACCCAAGCAAGGGATCTGGAAAGGTGTAAAATGTGGCTTCACTGTAGTTTATGCATGCTTCCAAGACAGAGAGATTCCTGACAGTTGAAAGCTCTTGCTAGTGGGTGGGATTCATAGAAATCCAGTGGCTGCAAGCTGAAGCTGAATTGAGTCCGGAACACGTTTGCTTTGTCTCTCTTCACCTTCCCCAACACTGACAGTAGTTAACTGTTGGGACAAGTTATGTATACATGAGGCAGATTTGCCATAGCTTCAAGCGCTTACCTTCAAAGCAGTTGTCTTTCAAAAGACATGTCCTATTTCAAACAGAGGGTGCATTCTTGATGCAGGCATTGTTGGAAAAAGATGTTAAATTGATCTAAAGAATAAAACATTTCTGAAATGCAGATGGGGTTGTGTTATCTTCAGTCCATTCTAGAGATCCTTTGAATCCTTAAATATTTCTCCCAGATTGTCTTTTATCTTAAACAAAAATCTCTTGTCTTGGCAATGAAGGTCTTGCTGCTCACCAACCCTTTAATTTAACTGGGAGGAACCTCTTTCGTGCCATGGTAGTACATGACTGTCCTGAAATCTGTTTCCTACTTTGGTGTCTCTGTCTGGAATCCATTTTCCACTCCAAATGCAAACACTTGATTGAAGCCAGTCACCAAGACGAACCTATTTCTTACTGACTGCATCTACCTGGAAACCTTGTGAATTTGGAGCGCTTTACAGCTTTTTATTTTATGCAGAAAGAACAGCATCTCTGGAAGTAATTTTGTGCAGGAAGTTCAGGCTTCTCAGCAGTGTGGTGGACAGTGTTGTTTCTAACCCATAGCTGATTTGCCATCTCTTATTTCTATTCTCCAGTCTTATTAATCAAATGATAGGAGTATGCTCTTTTATCTTCCAGAACAGCCTTTTTCACTGGGGAATTAAGCCTTTGAGTCTTCCCATTTCCAAAGTAACATGCATGCACCTTTTTACCCTGTCTTCGTGGTACTGCAAGCAACAAGGAAATCACAGGGCATGAAAAGAAGGAGAAGGGGGAAATGTTACTATTGTCAGACTCACTTTGGCTCCCAGAGATCTATTGAGTATATCCAGCTTTGTTCAAGGAGGAGCAAAGCCCCATGGAAGTGAATGAAGCCCTCTTTGGATGAGCTATGTTTGTGCAAAGCTATGCCAGAGCCAGGATGCTAAGACTGGAAGGGCTGAGGAGAGCAAGGCAGAGCAACGCAGCTGCTGATGAGCACAGATTTGATAGGGTTGGTTGGCTCAGCCGCTACCCCACACTGAATCCAGTCCCCCAGAAGCAGTGCCGACAACTCCGCAGAGCCTGCGAGCTCATAAATAAACCCTGCCAGAGCTGACCTGGCCTGTATCGAGCTGTCTTGGATATCTCCCTTCATGACTGTATTTGTCAACCAACTAGAAAAGCTGCCTGCAGAGAGCTGACTGCAGCAGGCCCCTGAGGTGTCAGGAATCAGTTCATTACTATCATTACCAAACTCCTTCTCCGTATCTCTTCTCTAATTCAGCAAAATATAGCCACTGCATCTTGCCTTCAACTGTTCGATGTGTGCACTTCTGCTGCTTGGGTTTTTTTTCTTTATTGTGACTCTGCATTATTGTACCTGGTAAAGCATTTTTGGATGCATCTGGTGGGTAGGAACGCAGTTAAATGTATTCCTTTGGATTATTAATACTATGTCCTGCACAGGGGTCAAAACTTCTTCTAATGGATGCCTGTTTCACTGGCCCATTCCTCATGCAGTTCATTGACATCTGCTGATGATAGTATTCTTTTCCCCAAATGTACTGTATTCATAAAAATCTGTACTGAGTATCTGAGCTACTAAGGCTCAGACCCCACCAGAGTTTTCATTAATGTACAAGAAGAAAACATACCAATAGGGGATCATATGAGAAGAAATTATATTTAATGGCACCATTGCTCTAACATCTGTTAGAAAAAAATACGGAAACAGCCACCTAGAGATTACCAATTTATGATGGATTATACTGTTAGGATACCATAGAGTGAGATTTTTTTGAGCATGTTTTTATTAGCAGCCAGGAAGGAGAAAAATAGTCTCATAGTGTTACCATCAAAACAATTATTTGTCATTTACAGGTAATTTTAAAGTATCCAGTTGCTGCACTGTCATCTTTAGCATTGCTGGAGTGAATTTTTTTTCTTTTTTTTTTTCCCCCCTCGCTTTCTTTCATACATAAAGCATTTGTTTGATGTGTAACATGCCTCATAGCTTATTAAGGAAGTCATTTGGGTAGATACAGATGTTAATTTTCAGACATGGGTAAATAGATGATATCCAACTGTATTTAATACCTATAACTAAAAATATTTTGGTGCTTTAATTTAAAGGGCATTATTGGATTTGTTCTGGTTTGGTTTTGCTTGTGGGAAGTACAAATTGATACTACCCTTCGTGCAAAGAACTCAGAGAAACATCTGTTCATTAAGGGTGCTTTCCACTCTCTGAAAAACATTCAGATTTCCATCTGAAATGTGTGCTGAATTGAATGCTAAGTCAGGTAAGCAGAAGGTCTACTTTCCAAGTTTATTAATTTACTTGTACCATTTTTGTGTGTACAGGACTCCTTTCAGGAAAGGGATAAAACTGGCTTTTATTTTTGTGAAATCAGGACTTAAGTTATATTTCTGACCAAAGAGCATCACCCCCCCCAGGACCCTCCTGTGGGCAGGACCGACCCGTAGCTCTCAGTGCTGAGAAGTGGAGCACAGCATGGTACAAAATCCATGCTCAGTCCAAGTTGTCACAGAGCACTATGTGAAACCTGCAAAGAGAAACAAAGTAGTGGTTTTGGCTAACCTGAGAAGCAGCTGGGGAAAGCCAAATATAATCTGGTTTTAAGTGCATGTGAACTGCTAAATTAAAATCCATGTAAGTAAAAACTAGCTCTGGGAACAAATACAAAAATAATTAATCTGACAAGGTTTTATTTTTGTTTAAAAGACAAAATCAGTTATGTGCACATCACAGCACTGGTGCTTTCTATCAGAAAATAGCACTTTTTGTTTAAAAGCCGTAGTACATTAAAAGTTCTGCGTAAGCCCCCTTCAGGCAAAATTCCAAATGTTTTGTCCAAACCCTGGAATATTTGTATTTTGTAGTGCCACAGCAGTGTTTCCAGGAAGTTGTTGAACATATACATGAAGCTCTCTTGATCCTCTCTGAGACATAATACACTGTATTTGAGAGGGTGCCGTGGTGTACCATGAAAAAAGAGGAATTGTGGTGCTTTGTAAGAAATGGAGTCTGAAATAAGTTCAACATAAAGCATGCCAGGAATTAGACACTCAAATTTTAGCTCCCATGAGAGCCTGCATAATGTCTTCAAATCACTTGTTTCTGCTCCGCTGAAACATCTTAAGTGTTGACTTTTTAGCAAAAACTTGATTTCCCACCATGAAATAATAAACTGTAACAATAGGTGTGTTGTTCCTGTCATTAACACATTCACTGTAACAATAGGTGTGTTGTTCCTGTCATTAACACATTCTCTGAATGGCAGAATGTTTTTCTGATAGGTTTGAGTTCACTGTCTGTTTGTATGAGAATACATATCCTTATACAAGTCTTTTTTTTTCTATGTGTGAGAGAATAAAATATATAAAATGTGCTGTTTGAGCTTCAAGAGTAACTTGATTGAGTTTTCAAAACAGTAACATAAAAATGAAGATTTTTATTGGTTCTAGAATATTTTTCTTTCTCACAGTTGAGCTTGTTCTCTGTGACGCTGGCATATAACTAGTAAAAAATCAGAGGGATAAAATCTGATATAAAAGAACTTCATGCAATATAACAGAATATCTAATAAGCAATACAGTTTTCAGAGATGTGGAATAGATATCTTTAAAATGTCACCATTTCATTTTTATTTTTTTTTGTAGAGATCTTCAGTGGTAGCTGTAGAAAGACACTGATTTTTATTTTAATGCTGATGATAGCTAGTCAAAAGACTACACTATTTTTTGACTGAAAATAAATTTGCAGGAAATCTCCCTAAATATTTTTTTATTTCATTATTATTTTTTTAAAAAAGTAAATGCCCACTTAGTTATTCATGCACATATTGCATATTTTATGTCCTCTTTCTGTGCATCTTTCTGCTTGCCTTTCATTCCTGCTGCCTGCTCTTCTTCTTTCCACCCACTGAAAAATCTTATTGAATTATCTTCCTAAGAAATACTGAAATAGTTCAGCTTTTGTTACAACTGTTTCTTAATCTGTTGAGAGCATTTATGCTAAATTTCAAAGATTGATACAATAAGCTATATGAGTATGCTGCTGAGAGACCTCCGTGAAGAGGTTTGGAAACCATGTACTTTTGATTCATACATGGTATTTTTCCTTCTGAGTCTGTATTGAAGCCATCACTCTGTTTCATGCCTGGGAATTTCATCTTGGTGCCCTTTGTAATTATCTGCATGTCAGACACTCACTGAAGCGAGAAAAAAAATGTTAGGGTCGGAGAGGGTGCTCCTTTTCCCGTTGGAATTATGGAACAATTAACTGTTCTGCGTGCAGTTAGAAACAAAGAAAAATAAATGAAATGTATGTAGCCTTTACAAAAAAGATCAAAATACTACTTCTGTTTTTTCTAACATTAACGAGAGTAGAGCACTTACCCAAGCAAACATCCAAGGTTGTGTGCCAGAGCATTGCTGCAGTTTTCATCCTGATTATTATTTCTTTGCTTAAGTCCTTCGTCCCTTCTCACAGCTGGAACTATAATGAGAGGTACGTTTGTGGAACATGGCATATAGGTAGTCAGACTTTTCAGAAGTGGTATTGCTCAAAAATTGATACCTGTTTTCTGAGGCTTTGTGTTATACTTGCCTGAAGGAGCAGTGGGTGTAAATTTGGTATTATTGGCATTTTGCCCACAAGCAGCATTGTAATCTTTCACTTCTGAGAGGACAAAGGGTTTGAGTCCAGACCCTGCATGCAGATTGCTGGACCATGTGGAGGTAGGGATCATTTTCTCCAAAACTATTGAGATAGTTTTTGGCTCCATGAAGGATGCTGTGGGCTTATGTGCCCAGATGCACAGCAGACCTCAAAAGTGAGAAAAAGAGCTAGGAAAAGAAAAATCTCATCACTGCGGAGATAAGATACGGTAGCACTCACCTCTATAATCAATTGAGAAATACCTCAGGAAGGCAGTTTGGCTCTGGTAAGGTCAGGGTTGGATGCCTGAGGGACTCAGTTCAGTTCATGAAGTACAGTGGAATGAATGCCCATCTGTATACCCTGCCAGAGTCAGGGCTACTGAATAGGCTTAGGGACCAGAGCACTACCATGCAATGCTGTGCTGCATTTTGGGGACAGCAATTTGCCCAGCACGCTCAGAGTAAAAACAAATAATCCATTAGGAATCTTTATTTTCTCTTTCTTTCTTGCAGCCATGTAAGTTAGTTGCATTTGAATAAGCCCAGCTGATGCAAACAGGAGATTGTAGTTCAACAGTGCAGTAGGTCAGCCTTCAGTATTTCAGTTACTGCACCAAAAGTTCCACAGGGGTGTAATGCAAAGGGCTGATTCAGTGCAAACTCACTCTGCCAATTCAACCGTCCTCACAGCGTGCCGAGCCAGTTGTGCACCAGCCACCTTGAAGCTGGATCAGGTATTGTCTGGCTGCCCCATGCTGACAGCGAGCTCGATCAGGTATCGCGTGTCCTCTTCCTGCTCGAGTAAAGCCTGAAGCCAGCATAAATGCCGTTACCTGTCTCCAGCTAACTTAACAGAAATGCAAACTTGAACTTATACCTGATCCTCAGCAGGAGGAATTTGATGTGGAAACCCAGTAGAGCCTAGTTTCCATGAATGCCCATCGGGCAGAATGGCAGCACTCTGCCTCAGCTTTGCAATCATTCTGAACTGCTGGAACACAACTACAGTCCACCCCAGACAGCACCACGCCCAAATACAGCGTCTTCAGGGGCTGATATTACGGATGAGCGCAGAGCGCACATGTGCACGTGTGTGTCATAAGCAGTGTGTGTGGGTCACAAGCCTTCTAGGGAATTCTGCAAAAGGTCTGTCATCTTTACGTAAGCATCTTCTGAATATTGCCTTGCATAAGGAGTGGCGGGGATTTTGTCTGTGGTTAATCTGTCTCTTTGTGTTTGTTTATTATAATCCAGGACAAATGATACTGGCCTCCTCGCTTTCAAAGACCATTTGCCTGTAACTCAGATAGTGATCACTGACACAAACAGATCAAATTCTGAGGCTGCTTGGAAAATCGGCCCTTTGCGTTGCTATGGAGACAGTGAGTATTAGCTTTTCTCAATTTCCATAGGTACCGAGTGTTCCCTCTTTCTTTTTGTTTTGTTTTTATTTTGTTTTATTTGTTTAAACTTATTTAGCTGATGAAATGTGGCTTTCCATGTGCAGCTTGCAGTTGCCATCCTGTGCCAATTAACTATAGAGAAGGGGGTTGCGTTTGCAGGGCAGTTCTGGAACGCCGCTTCCTTCAACACGGAGGCCTCCTACCTGCACTTTCCCACCTTCCATGCTGAGGTCAGCGCGGACATCTCCTTCTTCTTCAAAACTACCGCCGTCTCTGGAGTGTTCTTGGAAAACCTTGGGATTAGAGACTTCATACGAGTTGAAATAAGCTGTAAGTTTCACCGTTGGGAAATCTTGGTGTATTTACCCAATTTGTCAGGTGCAAGGAAGTGGGAAGGACATATTTTCTTCTGTCTTGAGATGGTAGGAAGTGTTTGAAGAGGCTAAGATGAAGACAAAAAGGATCACTATTTTAGACTTATCTACCTCTCCTGTCAGAGTTTCCCTGTATAGCCTTGGTCATTACACTTAACTGGTTCTAACCTAGCCAAAACAAAATTAAACAGGTGATTGAATTTAATTTTTCAACAGTGATATTATTATTATTTTTCCCTCTTTTGAGAAAAAGCTACTAATTAGATGTACCTGTAGACTGTAATTTTAGTTGAAAGATGAAAAATTAAATACAGCTACTGTAATGGTTACTTTTATTTCTGTATCAGCAACATACCCAGTGTGATGCAGCCCTAGTGTTTCAGAGGAACTCTGTGTATGGTACAGCTACGAGGTGAGAGGCTGTGAAGGACAGGATGCTAATGCAAGATAAGTCAGTGACAGTTGTAATGGGCCTTGAATACTTCAAATCTAGTAAGTGACTGCAGGAGTGTAGCAGGGAACTTAATTAGTGAGGTTTTTCCCTCACTCCTTTTCTGATGGCTTCAAATATTTATTAGTGACAAAAGAGAACCATGATTTTCACTTGAAATATGACTTCTGTATTCCAAATTCTGTCCAGCTTAGGAAAAACAAACTGAGTGCTATGGGTTTTATAATATGCTTATAATAACCCCAACATAAAATTTAATAAAACAGGGCCCCAAGGCCCTTCGATTCATTAAACCAGTGGTAAAAGTCATGCTGCATTATCACAAGGTAATGAGGTATGATTTACTGTTAATTGCATATCAAAGTCCAATTTGGTTGTACTTCACTGTACTGCATTTCATTCTCAGGGATATAGAAGTAAAACTGTCATTTTGATATCAAATATAACAAATACTGCAAACAACTGGGAGGACTGTTTAGTGAAAGCTTTCTTGTGCGTGCTAAATCTGTACTTCCAGAGAAATGAGTTATTTAAAAGTTTGAGGAAAGTCTTGTCTTTTAAACTTAGGCTTCTCATTAGTAGTTTGGTGGTGTGTTTCTCGATGCCAGATGGAATTTGCAGCCTAAAGGCCTTGTATCAAGGAAGCTCCACAGACCAGCTGCTTCGAAGGGAAATGACCTTTTAGCAGATGCAGGGGCTCAGAATAGATCTTTGTCTATCCCTGTGGAGTGTTTCCTATCTTAACTATCTAAGAAGCAGCTTCCAAAACCAGACCTATCCAATTTGTTGGGCTTGAAATAACAGGTTTTTATGAATTTTCAATCCACAACCTTCTGTTTGTGTGGTTTGTGGACCTCCTTCTTGGTCTTTGTGGTGCATTTAGTATTTTAGGAAGAGGAAAAATATCAGTAACAGGAGTGTTAAAAAGTTGTGGCCCCGTTCAGACTTCCAGCAGAGCAAGATGAACTCTTTTATATGACTGTTGTTTTTCAATTATCGTCCTGTTTCTCAGAGCCCTACTATCTCTGGACATGTGTTACATATGCTCCCTTAGTTTAGGATCACCAATGAATTAGCTTTGCTCATCTGTTTTTCCTTGCTTTCCAAGCCAGGCTTTTTCACGCAAACAAATGCTTGTAGGATTCTCTCCTACCACTGGCAGCCAAGTTCTGTAATTGTTAAGTACATGCATTTTGAAAGATTTAGTTAGAAAGAGCTCCTTCATCCTTTCCCCCATATTAGCATTATTTGTCAAAAATCTTTTACTACCATTGTGTGACTTTCGTACAGCATTTGGTACTTTTACTTCAAAAAGAGAATAAACTTCTATTTCTAGAGCACTCTAATTGTTATAGCAAAAAAGATGGGTGCCCACAGCCAAGCATAATCACAGCAGAGATCAAACAGTGAGGCTGCAGGCTTAGATTTATGTATAAGCTGCTGTGTAGGAGATGGGAGGTAAATGATGCTGTGCTATTTGCTGATATAAAAGTTAATGGACCCTATATTTATGTAAGATTTCTTGATGTCAAAACCACAATTTAATTCAGACCTTCACTTCCTCTTCACATCTGTTTATCCATTCCAGCCCCCAAAGAGATCACCTTCTCCATAGATGTTGGGAATGGTCCCATAGAAGCCACCGTGCAGTCTCCTACACCCTTGAATGACAACCAGTGGCACTACATCCGAGCAGAGAGGAACCTCAAGCAAACCTCCCTCCAGGTGGACAATCTCCCCAAGAAGGTCCTGGAGGCACCTGCTGATGGGCACTTCCGCTTGCAGCTCAACAGCCAATTATTTGTAGGTAGGGACCATTTAAGGGTTTCTGTAGATATGTACCATAGTTCTATGTCCATACCTTGGTAATGCTGTTGTTTCACCATTAAGCTTGGATTTGGTGACCTAATTCTGCTTTCTCTTCTTCCACTCCTGCACAGGCAACTTAAAGTGCTCAAAGCACAAACTGCAGTTTAACCATGCTATACGAGATGGTATTTTTAGCATCTGAGATTTTTTGAAACATTTATTTCCAAAAAATGCGCAGTATTTCTTCTTGTGCAGCACTGGCTGTGTAATTTGCTGTAGGAAATGTGATCTCTCTTTTTAGATGCAATGTAAAAGGCACAAATTCTTCATGTATGTTTCTGGGGCAGAGCCTGATGACAGTATGGTCTTCAAGTCTGTTCCGTCAAGCATGCCTGCCAAAACCCATGTTTGGCCATAGAGGGCATGTGTGAGAGAACTATGAACACAGCCAAAGCAAATATAGTTTTTTTAGCTGAAGGTGATCTTTCAAAAGGAGAAAAAAAAATAAAAAATAAGAAAAAAAAAATCTCTGCATATAGTTTATTTCCCTACCTCCCTTGCAAATGTAACCTAGATTGGGACCAATTCTATTAGGTAATATAATCAGGGATAACAAGGGGACTTCTCCCTTTTCTGTATTCAAACACCGTCTTTCTGAGTAATCTGCTCAGTGATGGAGTGGGTGTAACCGGCTTCTTATTCAGGGCCACTCAGGTACCTACTGATTCTTTCCTTAAAAAGGATTCTCTTACTTAGCTGAAATGCTATAGCAAACTTCAGTTTGTCAATTAATTTTAAAAAGGCTTACTTATGTATCCACAACCTGTGATTTAAGAAGATTTTTGGGTACTTATCTGAGCTTTTTATAGTGTATGTGTGCAGTAATTACTAGGCTCTGAATGTAAGGAAAGAATTTGTTAATAAATAGATACAGTTACATCAATGGCAAGGGACCCTTCCCACATAGCTGTTGATTTATACCTAAAATGATCTCTGATAGACTCAGACAGAGGAAAGTTCACTGAAGAACTCACAAAATTGGGAGGCTTAAGACTGTCACTATGCAAAGTTTCTGTTTTCTGGTATGAAGCACGCTGCAAATTGGTTGTTTCTCAAACAGTAAGATGATCCTAAGAACATGTTCTGCAGGAAGTCAGGCCTGAAGACAGTAGGGTTGGGTTGCTAGACACCTGAGAAATGTCAGAGAGATCTAGCCAAGGTACTGTTTCCAGTTAGAAAACTTAGAGAATTTAATGACTGATTAGAATTTTGCAAATTTTTGGTTTTTTACTCCTTTTAAAGGAGTAAAAATGAAAGATTTATCATAACATCTATCAGATATGTCATATATATCAGCTGCTTACCATCTCACATCTGAAAAGCAGTATCTGCCTATAAGCTCGCTTCTCTGCCTAAACAAAACAAACAGGTTACCTGAACAAACTTCATGGTGGTTTTAAAGTGACATAATTGATGAATCCATCATCAAAATCCATGGTAGTTAAGGACCTCACCAGAGAAACGTGCCAAGAGGAACCCTTGTCAGCGAAGACAAATGCAAAGCCCTGTACCTGGGGCAGAATAACATCATGCATCACTACAAGCTGGAGATTCACTGAATGTGTAGCAGATGTGCAGAAAAGGTCCATACTGAAGTCCAAAACTGTCCATGACTTCCTGAGTTTTCAGAAGCAATGGAAACCTGGGCAGCTCCCTGATTCTGACACTGTTTGTCCCAAGTGCTCCCAGGGAAAGGTGGCAGAAGTCCAACAATACACAGATGTAGCATAATTTGTCTCTGCAGAAGGTCTCATTCCAATCTCTGATAGGAAGCAACTGATTTAATACCTCAACCATGCGGAGTGAATTTTATGCAATCTGAAAAATAACTGCATAAGCAACATGGCAAAAAGGAAAGAAGCAGCAGCACACATTACATACTTGTTTCTGCAGCATTCCGCATACTGACAGTGATTAAGATGTTTCCACAATTAATATGCACATTCTTAATTAATAATCTATATAACTGATGTGACCTTCTATTTTTAAAACGTTCCAAATATTTTTTGATTGAATCTCCCTATTTCATTCCAATTAAACAAAAAACTTTGTTTCCACGCTGGAGGTAGCTAGTCATTAAGATATAACCTTTTTTTCCCCCCTTGATTCTTGTCCAGAATCTATTCAAATATATTGTAAATCTCATAAATAAGGCTCTATGTCACAATTTTATTTAGTTTATCTGTCTTCTGGAAGGATTTATTGATCCTTTGGGATGAAGGAACTATATTAGTATCATGTAGCATGACGATGATGTTCGAATGGAGATCCACTGTAGCTTTCAAACTATGATTATTTTCCTGTTGTTTCAGAGACGTCAGCCTATATGCAGTATATGTGAGGCCATTATGTGTCTTTTCCTTTTAGGGAGTTATAACCAGTAGATCACACATATAAAATAAATTTGGACATTTGTAAAATTTGACTATAGGGCCACTTGTCATATAATCGATTTTTTAAAGGAGTTCTGCTAATTTGGACCAATTAATTCCTTGTCAACAGTTTCTTCTTTTTTATGAATGAGTTTTTTACTTCTGTTTTGTCCAGATTTTTCATTCTTAACCCCAAAACAGGATGTATTTGGGACTGTATGTAGAAGAAGAATAGGAATTTTAGGAAGAAATTCTTTACTATGAGACTGATGAGGGACTGGAACAGGTTGCCCAGAGCAGTTGTGGAAGCCCCCTCCCTGGAAGTGTTCAAGGCCAGGTTGGATGGAGCTTTGCACAACCTGGTCTACTGGAGGATGTCTCTGCCCATGGCAGGGGATTGGAACTAGATGATCTTTGAGGTCCCTTCCAACCCTAACCGTGTTATGGTATGATTCCATCAATATGGCTCTTGAGGTTTTATGTTAGTTTGTTGTTGTTTTTAAAAAACTTGACCTGCCAAACCGACTTTTTCTTTCTATGATTTATAGTAAAGAAAGTTGAACAGAAGCCTTCTCCAGCAATGTTAGCAAAGCAGTCAGTTGTAAACAGTCGTGAAGCTGTGCTTCATTTACTTCTGATCCAGCAATACTGACACATTGTGAGAAAGTTAATCAGCCTTTAAATACTTTGTTAAGTAAAGAAGGCCTGACTTTCCTTGGAAGTTTATCTTCAGATTGACTGGCTTAGGTATTTTAGAAGATTTAGGCTTTTACTGAAGATTTTCCAATGACTAAGCACAGAGAAGGATTTCTCTTTTATGTGTGTAGGTTCTTTTATGTCCAGTAAGGGACGAATTCACACTTCCATCTTCCTGAGTAGAGACTTTGATGCTGTTTCTCTCTTATTTACCTTGCTACCAATTTTCTTGAAATATGGGAGGATGTAATATTCTCTCTCTTAAATTTGCGCAAGGAACTTAAAAAGACTAGATTCAGAGATAAAAATATACCACGTGTGAGGAAATATTCTCTTCCATAAGAAATGAAATAAAAATAAATTTAAAAAAAACCCTATTCACAACTGCCTAGTCCTTTTAGATGGAGCAAACACTGATAGTGAACTAATGCAAAGCTGTGTCCTGAAGACTGTGTAAAATGTGAACTTGAGCTGTCTCAGAGGGATACTAACTGATGTATAATGACAGTGAGTTCAGTGTTTGGATGTCATGGTTGCTTATTCCAGCAAAGAAATACAGATGTTCAGAGACTATAGCAGAAACTGGGAGTCCCACCATGACTTACATTGTCCCTATGCTAATTTTGAGCTGTGCATGTTCTTGACCTTAAGCTTGTCTGGGTCATTGCTAGGGTAAAAATCAATTTCCAACTTGTTCTATGTACTTAGGTGTAACCACAGGTGTTTGATGTTCTTAAACTGCATTTCTATGGAGTATGTCTGAATGTTAGGCATGTCTTACTGGGCTTGAACTCACTATCTGTGAGAAAGCTTCTTCACTCTTGGCCTTGATAAGGTTAAAGTAGCTGTAATTTATTATCTGCACATTAATGCACTCAAAACCACTTCAGTTTGGGAGCTGGTACAACACTGCAGATAGAGAAATTCATGTGAGCTTTACATATCCTGTAAAGATGCACGATGCAGTGATTTCTGTTTACCCCACAGTCTCTTTTATACATGAGTATTGCATAAAAGGGATTGATAGAGCTGAGAATCGCTTTCTTCTTCCTTATGCTTATACTATTAATTGTATTCTCAAAAATGCTGGAATTTGGGTGTAATTTCTTTCCATACTACCTGTTCTCCATTCAGTTCTGCCCTGCCACTTTTCATCACCCTGTTTTGTGTTTGATTCAATACTGTTGCTGCTCTTGTATCTTGCTGACATGATGTCTGCCCTGCACATCTGTCTTTGAGGGAAGTAGAACCCAAGTGTTTGCTCTGGCCAGCATACCACATAGCACGTGTAATAAATTGTCACTTCCTGACGTTCCCAGGATTCTACTGCAGTGATGATTGCTTACACGTGCTGTTAAAAATAAACCATAGAAAATGGCTACCTTTTTATTGGATCTGCCTGAAGATAAAACCAAAAGGAGAGAAGTTGAAATGAAGATGTTCAAATCTAATCCCTCTTATCTCCTCACCCATAGCAATGCAGTAAGAGAGGATTCCAGTTTGCAATTCTTCCTAAATTCATCAGTTCCTACAAATGACTGACTCTACTCAATGATGGTTTCTTTCTGTTATGGAGAATCACTTCTGCATATTCAGCATGAGACAGAAGTGCAAATTAAACAATGTTTGTATGATTAGCTGTTGTGATTGGCTCACAGGGTGCTTTTGTTTTTATCTATGTACTACCAGAAAGAGCTTTTCTACAGCTGTGCTTGTTTCAATAACAGAATAAAGACAGAAAGTCTGCTTAAGGCCGACATTGGCACACGTGGTGTATGTGTGGTCGGGCATTGGAACGCGTTGCCCAGGGAGGTGGTAGAGTCACCGTCCCTGGGGGTGTTTAAAGAAAGGTTGGATGTGGTACTTAAGGACGTGGTTTAGTGGGTAATGGGTGGTGGGGGGACGGTTGGACTAGACGATCCTTGAGGTTTCTTCCAACCTTAATGATTCTATGATTCTATGTGACAGGCTTCTGAGATAGCTTTCTGAGTGTGAAAAGGGGAAGGGAGAAATGACTTCTAATTGCCAGTACACTCAAAATCAAACATGTTTGTATTTTAAAGCAGTCTAAAGGAGGTAGAAAGCCACATCTCACTTTCTTTTAGTGGGTCTTGGGTATCTAACTGCTGTAGATGGCTCTGTAATCCAGTCACATCACGGATATCCTTGCATTTCATTAAGTTCTTCTGATAATTTAAAAAATTACAGTAGAAGGAGCAAACCCAAAACAAATGTTCAGGCTGGATAACCAACTGCACCAAACTGTGCGGTGACAGGCCAGTTTGGCACATTACTTGCTCTGAAGGGACAGGCAAAAATCATTCCTTTTGGTGGACAGTTACTTTCAGTATTCAAAATGAGTGACATCCTCTTGGATAGTGCAGGTGTCTCCTGGTGTATCCCTGTGATCCTGGAGGAGGTGTGTCATCATCTCCTCTCATGGTGTAGTCGGAGATAAAACTCTATATTGTCTAGTGGAGAAGGCATGACCATAATGCTTCAGTATGGGGAAGGGAAAGACAGTCTTCACAGACTTCTTTGAGAACAGGATTTGCACTCAGACCGGTAATATCAGAGAAGCAAAATACAAATCCTAAGAAGTTAATTTGATGCATAAGGCCTTGACGAGAAGCTTTTGTGCTATTCATTTGGTATGTTAGGGAGACTAGCAAAGTTAAGGGCTTGGGTTCCTGGTTTTGTCTTGGGAGCAAGGAAGATTTGGGTGAATCACCTGTCTGTTGTAGACAGTCAAAATGCAACATATCCCAGGAGGGTCAACATTTGAGAAACTATATTGGGAGACAGAGAAAAGGACAGAGAGAAAAAGAAGAGGCGTATTTCATTTACTGTTGTTCTTAAAGAAATCTGTAGACACTTTGGGATATTTTGGAGACTGAGATGAGGAGTTAATGCTTAACTCATTGTATATCCTGACTGCTTTATGCAACTTTCAATTTGAGACTAACAAGTGTGACTTGGATGTATTCTGAAGAATATCACAGCAAATTCTTCTACTCCTGAGTAATAATAATAATGATTCTTATACTCCCATGCCCTTTCCTTTTCTTTGTTTCAGATACATAAAGCAAGAAAGCTCCTTATATATATTCAGGCTTCTTCAGACTTCCTAATCCAGTATTTGCCAACAAAAAGTCCTTTACTTTTTAAATCAAATCCTCAATTCATTTATATAATGTTAATTACTCAGCCAATTATGTCACCAAGCTTCACTATGAGTGCTCAGTTGTGCCCTTCTTGCCCTCTCCTCTCCGATTCTCTCCTTCTTGCCCCAAGACTTCTCAGCTACATAAATACCTTGCTGAGAACAGCACAACTCCTCTGACTGTCACCTCCACTCAGCAAAGAACACCCTTAACATTGGTGTTTGTGGTCCTGAGGCTTATCCTAAAATCTGTTTTCCTGAACAAAACATTTAAGTAGAATCCATGAAATTGTCCAGTCCAACAGGCCCATTAGAGTAGGAAGAATCTTCACAGCCTAATTTGGGGAAGAGTTTTTGTTTCTTTTCAGTTTTATTTTGCTTCCCAGGAATGTATTTGAAGATTAGGTCTAGTCAATTGAAGAAAACTGCCCAAACAGATCTGCTTCATCAATACTATGTGGATCTAAGATCATATAGGTGGTCTCTGTCAAGTTCTATGCTCTCCAGACGTTAGAAGAGTAGTGAGAAACTTTACATGTCTTTCCAGAGTGCTATAGAGAGCAGTAGGAACATGGGTAGTGCAATAAACATGACATCTGTGGAATAGCTAGCAATAGTTTGAATTCATTCTTTAAATGTTACAACTGGGATTTGCATGTGTGCACAGAGAAGAGGCAAGGAAATTGTCACTTAGCCTTGTAATATTTGTGTCTACCTCCTATGCAAAGGAAAACAGAGTAACCTTAAAGGAAGAAATCACATTTCTATTTATTTGGACATTACTGAAAATTCTGCATGGTATGTTTGGTTTTGGAGCAAAGTCTCCAAACAAAAGGATTGTGTGTGCACAATGCAGCAAATGCAGATGACCTGATTCTTGTGTTCAGAGGGCCTTTAAAATAAGTGAGCTAACATTTGCTCACCTGGAAAGAATTGCTGGGAATTTGAAAATATTTGTTTCCCTGAGAAAGGCATCATAAAATTAGCATGAAATAAACCTGTCTCACAGATACGATCTATAGATCAATTATTTTAATTCAAATCCAGTATTTCTGCTATAGTGTACCAGAAAGAAAAATATGCTAGAATGATATAGCAGAACGATAGAGTTTTAGTGAGATTGCTTTTTAGACCATTACTTCATTCTCTTATTTTGCAGAAGTCTTGCTTTAATTAAACAATTCATGAAAAAAGATATGCTCTTCTGCAAGGATTTATCAAAAGATGTAATATCTCATGCACTTCAATATAGAACCAACTTATATAGAAGAATAATTTGGAAAGGTGACTTCCTTCGTACTAATTTTGCAGGAGAATCACCAATAACGCTATCTTTTCAGAGCCTGCAAATGCTGATAACTTCTGAACCAGAAACAGATTTCTTAGCAGCAATCAAAACTGCGGTATCTTCAAGAGCAAAACTTTGGCAACTGCCAAACAAAGCCTACAATAAGAAAAATGGTGATGATTTCACAAAGTAACAATCATATTATAATTAATTATAATTCTCAGAGACCACCTCTTATGGAAAAAGTGTCTTCTGTATAACACTGTTAGCAATTTCATTGGACAGATAAGAAGCTGGTTAGCTTGTAGAGACTGAACTGTCCACTTGCGTAGATCCAAACAGCTCTGAAGAAATGCAATTGTGTTTAACAATTGTAATAAATGACACAGCTGTGACCTGAGCTCATGTTTCTTGCCTATAACAACCATTTACATGCAACATCAGGTTGGGCAGTCATGCATAAATTCTGACTTGAGTCATTTCCCTTCAGCCAGCAGGTCTGGTGCTGAACATGATTCATCGCTGCTGTCTGGACACATCAGCTTGTGTAACTCACCTGCTGTTGGGATTAGGGTGTTATTTATGCTTTGTACTATGGCAACAAATAGAAAAAAAGAACATTTTAGGTTTGGGCTTCTCATGTGTTAGGTGATATGCAGACATACGATAAAGCAGCTAATCTTTTGCCCAAATGAATTTGCTGTTTAAATGCCAGACAGGGCAGTAGATAAGACAGGAAAGAGAAGAATGGCAACAAGAAAGTGTCACATACAGCTTTTTAGTCCTTTCATAAAGATAAAAAGAGACCTTTACTTTCCAGGCTGTCCATCTGTCATCTTTTGCCACTGTATGCATTGATATATCATAGATATTTTTTTAAAAAAATTCATGGATTCATATTTGTACCTCTGGATTGGACTTCAGGGCTTTGATTACTATGCAGACTCACCAATGAATGAATGTCCTTTTTTCTTTCTTTTTCAGGGGGAACAGCTTCCAGACAAAAGGGCTTTTTGGGATGCATTCGATCTTTGCATTTAAATGGACAGAAACTTGACCTTGAAGAAAGAGCTAAAATGACACCTGGTGTTAAACCTGGATGTCCAGGACATTGCAGTAGTTATGGTAACCTATGCCATAATGGAGGAAAATGTGTGGAGAAGTATAATGGCTACTCCTGTGACTGTACCAACTCAGCCTATGAAGGACCTTTCTGCAAGGAAGGTAGGCAGCAAGCTTTGATCCTAAGTCCTTAGTGATCTCTGAATTACAGCACCGTCCACTATGGTTCCTGTGTTCAGGATATGACCCAGATATTAACAAACAGGGCTGAAGTTTTTCATGACAGTTGTCTGCCCATATCTGAGTGTTTAGTTTGTTTATTTTTAAGCCTCACCCAGCTTTGTCCACCTTAATGAAATCTCGAGAGCTTTTCTTTACAGAATTTTGGTGTGACAAAAAGGGATAATCTTTTTATGTTTTTTTACCATCCCTGCAACAACCCATCCAAATGTTAAGAAATGTTAAAAGTAAGCATGAGGCATTCAGGAGAAAACTGATTTACATGGTTTGGTCTCTGATGAATGTGTCCTACTGAACTTTTCTAGTGGCTCCAAGGAGATGTTGCCAACAACAGAAAAAAGGAGCAGGTCAAATAAAGAACATCCAGTTTAGATAGCATGCTCTTTGAAAAGGGAAGGAACTGCCAAAACCTCTTTTCAATAACAAGGTGCAATGTGAGTGTTCTGATTTCTGCCCCTCACTTCACAAACACGACAGGTTTACTAAGTGGGCCGCATCGTCTGCTGGTGTAAATCGGCTTAGCTGTACTGCAGTCCACAGAACTATGCCCACTTACATGAGCTGAGGATTTGGCACGGATGCCACGAGAGGTGTATTAAATCACCACATAGTGTCCTGTTAGGAGACGCTGCTCCAGAGGTGGAGCTGCTTTACTGGAGAATGTACTTGCAGTCAGTCTGTAGGTGAAGGTATCACCATCCTGATTTACTATGCCTCACATTAGAAAAAACTGCTCGTATCACATATGTGTATTTCATGGCCTGGCTATGTTGTGTTTATTAAAAACAAAAGCGTGAGTTCTCAGGATCTGAGCACGCACAGGTAGATGTTTCTCTTCTTTTGAAGCTACTAAAGGCAGCTTTCCCTTACTGGATGACTTTGGGTCAATGTGTTGCTTTGATAATGACTTTGTTTAGAAACAAGACTGGAAAGGACAAGTATGTTGTACCGTGGGGGGAAGACAGAGAATATTGCCTTACATGTTAGAAGATGGTGAACTGAGCATTTATTTGGCTGACAGACATTTCAGGCTGTTTCATCTCATGAAGCTCCGATTTTAGCACTAAAATAGTTGAATTTAGAGATCTGTCTCCATACACTGTCCTTCTCTGTGCAAGACAAAGACTTTAAGGAAGGACATTCTGCTCATCCAAATTATGGAACAGAGATGTCAGCTGAATCAGGGGCATTTTGCAGTGTTCTGCTTCTAAAGCAGTCAGCTCATGTCCATGCCTGTCTGGAACACCTGAAAATGCAATAGCTGAAATTATTCCCTTGGTTTATATATGCTTTCAGAGGTTTCTGCATTATTTGAAGCCGGCACTTCCATTACCTATATTTTTCAAGAACCTTATCCTGTCACAAAAAATGCAAGCACCTCAAGCTCTGCCATTTATGCGGATGCTGTCATGTCCAAGGAAAATATTGCATTTAGCTTTCTCACGGCACATACTCCAAGCCTTCTGCTGTACATCAACACCTACTTTCATGAATATTTGGCTGTGATTCTCTCGAAGAATGGTAAGTACTCTTGATTTGCTACCAAAGGAACACCAGTATAACTATGTTAATTTTTATTTTTTTTTGTGAGAATAGTATAGAATTCTGCACTGATTTAAGTTCATTTCTGTGTCTGCAACTTTATAAACTTCACGGTATTCAGTTCATGTGAATGACCATCACTCTTGTTTATGTCTCTTTATTTGGCATTCAGTGCTATACTTGCCTATTCAGTCTTTGAATAATCATGTTGTTGGGGCTTAAAATGTGCTTTGACTTTCATTTGGCAAGACTGTACAATAGCAATTCCTTGCTATTTATTCCACACTGAGATCCATTAGGCCTTCAAGATAAGGGAATGAAAGTACATGGAATATTTGGTGCAGAAATATATTATGATTTTATATTTTGCATTCTGTTTTGGCACATGTATTGCTCTTCAATGGAATGTGGCCAGTACCTCTGAATAGTAAAGCCAGAAAATGTCAAAGTTTTCTAGGTTCACTAGTCAAAACATGAGGTGTAAATCCATTTTCTGTTAAAAGGAGACTTTTTGAAAACCTGTAAAAATTTTAAGGGCATAGGCCCTATGTCTTCTCAGTAAGACTGGCTCCCGAGTCCTTGCAGTGCTTTCAGAAAACTTACTCCAGAGAAACGTCATCCTAGACAAATGGGGACGTTTGAATTATTCAAGAGTTATCAGGCACTGGAGCACTGGAAGTGATGAGTAAGCGTATTGGTGAGTCAGTAGCCTGTGGCAGAACAATAGAAAGTTAATGCTATGTGGTTGAATGTGTGCATTTGACCGAATGACCCAGACCACTCTGAAGCTTTGCAAGTTCCAAAATAGCTAAGCTTTCAAGAACTGTCAAATGAAACTATAAGGAAAAATAAAAAAAGGTTTTATTCTCTACATGGGCTTTGCAGTAGTTTACCTCCTGGTTATGTCATGTGACTAGCATTTGGGCTGGTAGGGGATGAGTATCCAAGGGGCAGTATCAGCCTGGACCCATCTCCCTTAAGTGAAATTGTAGCAGGGTGGTGGGACTACTGAAGAAACCCTTTCTCTTCTCTCCTTTCCTGTCCAGTCCCGCATTTCCATCCCTCATTTACTGTCAGGGCCAAGTGTTTATGATTTAGAGATATATGAATATTCCAGTGTGTAACTCCAGGGTGGCAGAGGTTAGTCTCTGCTGCGGTGAGACCTTGGAATCTGCTTCTCAGTTACACTTGGGTCTCTTGAAGCCACTCAGGCAATTGAAAACAGCCCTAAAGTGGATCAAAACGTAATATCCATTTAAATCACCTTTACTGTTGCCAGAATAATGTAAAATGACCTTAGAAACACGAGTCAATTGACTTTGCACCTCGAGTACTGTGTTCAGTTTTGGGCCTCTCACTACAAGAAAGACATCGAGGCCCTGGAGCGTGTCCAGAGAAGGGCAACGAAACTGGTGAAGGGGTTGGAGCACAAGTTTTATGAGGAGTGGCTGAGGGATCTGGGACTGTTTAGTCTGGAGAAGAGGAGGCTCAGGGCAGACCTTATTGCCCTCTACAACTACCTGAAGGGAAGTTGTGGCGAGCTGGGGGTCAGCCTCTTCTTGCAGATAACTAGTGACAGGACTAGGGGAACGGCTGCAAGTTGCGCCAGGGGAGATTCAGGTTGGAGATGAGGAGAAATTTCTTCTCGGAAAGGGTGGTCGAGCATTGGAATGGGTTGCCCAGGGAGGTGGTTGAGTCTCTGTCCCTGGGGGTGTTTAAAGAAAGGTTGGATGTGGTACTTAAGGACATGGTTTAGTGGGTAATAGGTGGTAGGGGGACAGTTGGACTAGATGACCCTTGAGGTCTCTTCCAACCTTAATGATTCTATGATTCTATGACTGTTATTGATGAAATATAACCATAAGCAGGCTATAATTGTGAAGTTCTGCAAGGGAGACTCTCTAATGGTGGTTGGCAAAGGGATTGGCATCAGGGTACCAGGATCTCTTGTAGCAGCTCAGCAGGGGGAGAGATAAGCCTTGCATTTTGGCAGCTGCACCATCTGCAGATCTCCGGGGATAGGAATTCTGAGTCCTTCTGGAAATTAGGTGGAGCACCTCTCAGCACACTCAGGCAATTTAAACAGTGGTGCTTTTCTCAGATCTGTACCTCTATTTACTCACTTGTAAGGTGAAGGTAACAGTAGTTTAGAGGGTTGGTGAGATGTCAGGCTCCAAAACTCTAGACTATAAAAGGTAGCACTATATGCAAAGAATTATTAAGATAACTAGCTGACCTTGGTTATGTCCTGAAAGTTTCTTTCAGGGTTGCTCTGTGCATGCCTCTGTGTCATTCTTTCAAGGCAGTCATTTCAGTCCTGTATATTTTCTGCCTTTTATCCCAAATGTAATAATATTTTAAATCTCATATCCTCCTATTTTTTAGTCTTGTTGGAATTGAAATTATTCCAATGAAAATAATGTTCAGATATGTTACTCTTTCTTCCTCCAAGAGGTTTATGCTTGCCATAAAGTTACTGGACTATGAATAATAATGTCCTTTGTAGCATTAAAAGTGAGCGCAATGCCTTGTCTCTTATTGGCTCATTTTCCAGGAATCTTGCTGAGTCTGACAGTGTATAGTAGGACCTAAGCAGGTCCCTGCTGGATAACTGATAGATTAAATAAAGGTTAGGCTCCTGGTGAAATGGGAATGGGCATTCTCACTTAAGAGGTGAGCAGTGATATTCTTTGCTATAATCCCAAGGCCCTTTCCACTTGTTAAGAAATTATATTGAAAGTCTATGTATGTTTTAATACTTCACCTTTTGTAAGTATTTTTCAAGCTGCTACTCATGTATCCTGTTACTCCTCTCTTCTATTACCCACAAAATAACTGGGCAAATTATTAGTTAATAAAAGTGATAATGAGAAGAATGTTTCTGGTAATTCAGACTTCCTGTGTTAAATATTTAACATAAAAGAAGTGAAAGTGTCTGCAAGGCTTATTTATAGTTACACTATATTAAAAGGGGCTTATATGAAAGTGAACTTGTATAGGCAGCTATGGTCTAATCCAGACAAATGTGAAATGTTTCCTGTAAAATCAATTGGTTTCAGTAAAATTAATAAATAATCACATTCAGCCCCAGCACACTTTGCACTGTCAATCTGTAAAGAAGGTCGTATCATTAGAAGATACAGTACATATTGATTGAGACACTAGAATTGTGGTAGTAAGATGATTTCTTTAGAGTTACCACACAGGCCAGTGTCAGGTCTGAGAAAGGAAATAAAATTTCCTCATGCCCACTCATGGCTTCAGCCACCCAGATCAATGCTGCCCACACAGAAAACCTTTCCAGTGCTTGAAGACTTAGAGGACAAGTGGTTCATGAAGGAGGTAAAGTTATGACAGATATTGGGTACCACCATATGTCACTGTAGAAGTTACAATTCTAGACCTATACAGATGACCTCCTCCTATAGAGTTAGATGGTCAGTAGTGTCAAGCAGCTAATATTTCTAGAAACAGTTCCCACCCAAAGAACTGATCTATATCACAAGGTTGTTCTTCCCTCTGATCAACTGTCTCATGTCCTGGTAGCTTATGGGTAAATTTTTGAAAGATGGTGTTCTTAAAGATGGCTTAAAGATTCTTTCTGCCATTAGTTAATACTTAAACTTCTAAATCATATATGTGCCTTTTAAAATTGTATGCAATAACTTAGTATTGTCCTCCTCAGTCTTACATATTGAACCCATGGATTTTTAAATTACACATATATATAGACATGTATGTATTGTATATAGATTGGTAGGTACACATGTATAAACATGGGTATGTGTGTGTATAAAGATGAGTATGTATTAGTCCTATGGATCCCACATCCAAAAGATTAGCAGTACTGTAATAACTGGCAGTGCGTTTTTAATATGAGTGCTATAGAAATTTCAAATTATAGTATATAATACTACATATACCCATTATAGTAAATAGCCCATATAGTATATGATACAATATATAGCCCATTGCTAAGCTATAGAAAATGGGTAAACATCTCTAATTGGCCTTTTCAGTATGTCAGTCCCCAGAAGTTATTCACGTCATGGGAAGATACTGCCAAGAAAACAGTTTTTTCTTTCCCAGGCTAAATTTTCCCTGTACTTTTTTGCTAATTTACATGATTTCACCAAGTAACCAGTACCTTAGTATTATAATCTTTGCCTTGATCCCTAAAGACAATAATTGATGGGGGAGAAAAATGTTAAGAAGAAACTGTTACTGCTTCTCCTTTCCTCATGCTTCCTCTCCCCCCCCCCAGCAAGTAATCAAATGTGATATGAATACGTTGAAGTATATTGTCTAGAAAATGCTTTCCCAAGTCTTTGATTCTTGGTGTTGTTGACTTTCTCCATAGAAACAATATGATTCCTAATCTAGAAAAAAAGTAGATAGCCAGCATCAAAGAAAGGAGATAGAATCTCAAACTGTCCTAGAGTGATTGAAAATTTATCTGTATTTACTATTTGATATCATAAGAAACTAAACAATTTGAGTCCCTTTTTTATTTGTTTATTTCTATCTAGTACCTATTGCCAGCCATCACAGTGAGCTCTGTTCTCAATTTCTTTTGGAAAGCAAAACTCTGAAATTGCATAGGAAAAATTAAAGGCAAGGAATAAAACATGCCTAAAAACAAAAGTACAAATGAAAACAGCTTGAGTAATTCTTCCATTAGGTCTCTGATACTCAGAATATAGTAGCAGAACCTAGATCAACTCCACTGTCCTGTCCTACAAGATCTTGTAATCAGCTGGTATTTGAAGTAAATAGGAAAAGAAACCAAAATCTGTAAGAGAGGTGAGCTGAATTAACACTCTGCTAAAAAAGTAGATGTCATCAGTAGAGAAGCTACTGATTTTTTTTCTTTTTAATAAACTAGAAATCTACTATAATCTCCTCCTGTCTCTAAGTCAGAAGCAGCCTTTCTGTTGAAAGCGGGTAAATTCTCCTTATTGTTTTTGCCTTGCAAGTCTGTTCAGCTGCATCTCCAGCAAAACCAAAGGTTTTGCCATTCAGTGGTAAAAAAAGGCAAAAAATCTGGTTCAGTCTTTGAGGCAAAGAATCTTTTGATTCCGTTTATACTATGCACTCCAGAGTTCAATGGGGCAAAGCTAAATTAATTATGGAAAATAGGACTTACTGAAACACTGGGGTGGGTTTGGGGGGTGACTCTGCTGGTGCTTTTGCTTTAACACCTTGTGGGTTTTAGTTTTGGGATATAGGTACCACAGAACATAACCAACTGCTGCAGAAAGACCTTCTAGGATATGCTATTGCTAGTGCAATAGTCTTACCTTTTGAGAACGCCTTCTAGCTTACAGACTTCCAACACTCATTGAACAGCCTGCACAATTTATGTGACTGAAGTGGAAAATGGTGCCAAGGTTCAGGTATAGTTATTTTTAACAGATCAGGAGCAGGAAAGAGAGTTGCGTTGGGAAGTGTGGGAGACAGCTTTGTGGAGGAGACTACTTTTCAAACAACTGTCTGTGAGTGACTGAGAATTGTTCCCAGTCTAGCTCTGGTTCACAGCCATTAAATGATTTCATATGGAAGATAGGACTATAGATCTTCTGAATATAATTTCAAACAATTTTAGTTGGCCCTGAAAACTTATTTACTGGATGAGGGTGTAGTGACAGTTTGATCAGGAATGGTGAATGTAAAAGAAATTTTCCTCAGTTGCCTGGAAATGGGAAGCTGGTTGTGGCACCATAAGTAGAAAGGGTTGAGGTAGCAGATCTCCCAATCATTTTATTTATGTAAATAGAGAAACTCCTGTGGTTAGAAACTTCTCTGGTCCCTGGGATGATTTGATGCTGTAAGCAGACATGGGAATGCTGATTAGAGTTTTCAGTTCAAATCCAGCACTAAAAAGCCTTTAAGGGAAGGGGTGGACTTGGCAACCAAAACCATTTTTTTGCTCTTGTTTTAGCATATGGCACTCTAAATCTCTAAGTGTGAAAGATTTACTTGAAAGAAGCAGCAGCCACAACATTCAGCCAAAGACTCTGGCATATTTCTTTATCTGCTTTCCAAGAGGAGTGAACTAAAAGATCTGTCTCATTAGCTCAATTCATGGACGTGTTTGTGCTCATGAAGATCATTTTGCTGTACTGAAGGGTCAAGAGATGTTCTGGAGACCCACAAGGGAAAAACATGGGAACTGTAATTGGATTACATTGAGCAGGAAAGGCTGAGCATGCAGTTAATAATTGATCTGTGCTCTGCATATATACAGACTGACTTTGAACTTACTGGTATCTGGCATAAAACTCCAGGCCACTGGCTGCAGATAATCAGCTAGGAAGAAAACATACATTCTCATTTGCTTGCTGGAGGTGTTTATCTCTTAGAAGACTCAAGTTCCTAGCTTGCATTTTGCAGTTGAAAATCATTTTTATTGTTGAATTTCTGTGAAGCTGAGGGATGGGGAGGAAGGACAGAGAGTCAGTCACAAGCTCCTATGTTTAAATGGATGCTGCAGATATATATGTGTATGTGATCTTCTGAAACTAGGTTTTTTTCAGAACCCATTACAACAAAACCTTTAGCCTAGATGCCTGATAGTAGTCATAGAATCATAGAATCTTTAGACTGGAAAGGACCTCTGAGATCATCAAGTCCAACCGTCAACCTAACACCACCATGCCTGCTAGATCATGTCTTGGAGTGCCACGTCTACACATTTTTTGAATGTCTCCAGGGACAGTGATTCAACCACCTCTCTGGGCAGTTTGTTCCAATATCTCACTACTCTTTCTGTGAAGAAGCTTTTCCTAATATCCAGTCTAAGCATCCCCAGATGCAACTTGAGGCCATTCCCTCTCGTCCTGTCGCTTGTTACTTGGGAGAAGAGACCGACACCCTCCTCACTACAACTTCCTTTCAGGTAGTTGTAGAGAGCAATCAGATCTCTACAACTCTCATTTTACAGTTATTCTTAAGCTGTTAATTCTCTCTGTTGTGGATGTAGACCGCTGTTAGTGAGAGACGTAGTTCAGCACAATCGTTGGATTGTGCTGTTTGGAGCAGTGTAGCTCTTTCCATTCAACATGGACCCCAATCTGAAAATATCTGGAAGAATCAAACTGGGTCCAAGCAAACATCCTTCTCTGTCTTGCTTGTAGTATCCCTGTTAGCGTGTTAATTTTTCCCACAAAAAATCAGCTGTGCTGGCTGCGTAACGAAAAGGTGACTTTGTCTGTCTTGCCTGATGTAATTGGGTGTTTTAGTCTTTACTAGCAAGACTGGTCTTCAGAAATCCCATGTCAAGACCAGGGAAAAGTCTGGAGCAAGGAAAATGTACAGTTGGTGAAAGAGGATCAGGTCAGGGAATGCTTAAACAAACTGGACGTATGTAAGTCCACAGGTCATGATTGGATGCACCCGTGAGTGCTGAGGGAGGTGGAAGATTTTATTGCAAGGCCATTTAGGTGGCAATGGGAACAAACTGAAACACAGGTGGTTTCATCTGAACATCAGAAAATACTTTTTTACTGTGAGGGTGACTGAGCACCAACACATCTTACCCAGAGTCTCCATCCTTGAAGACATTCAAAAGCTGACTGGACGTGGCCCTGGGCAATAGGCTCTAAGTGACTCTGTTTGAGCAGAGCCACTCATTAAAGGATCCAGCTTGTCCAATCAGATCTTGGCATAACCTAGGAAATAGGCAGTGCTTAGATGGACCTACTGGTCAGAGGACCAGAACGTTTCCCAGATATTCATCACCCCTCAGGCAGTGTCTATAGAGCTCAACACAAACCAAGAATCATTAACCTCAGAAAGCCATTAATTCACAAAGTCTTATGCTGTCTTTGTTGTGAGTTAAGAATTAAAAAGAGGTTTGAGAAAAA
Organism: Psophia crepitans; assembly: GCA_013399095.1. NCBI lineage: Eukaryota > Metazoa > Chordata > Aves > Gruiformes > Psophiidae > Psophia > Psophia crepitans. The sequence continues at coordinate 423,244 of VWZZ01005472.1, forward strand.
ACGCATGTTATTGTTTTTCTCTAGTGTTATTTAAAAGATTATTACTCACTCTCCAGTTCCACAGACATCATGTAGTGCTCAAATTGATTGTTCCATTTGTTCTGTTCAGATCTTCTTTTTCCATGTTCTTATTGCTGAACATTACGGTTATTTGGTCGGCCAGCATGAAACATGTCCTTGCTTGAATAGGTATCTGTACAGCCAAAACTGAAACAGAAATAGTTGAAAGATACTAGGAAAAGAATGGAAACCATGAGCCAGGATCTCGGTGAGGGCAGGTATGAATTCCTCAGGGTATCACAACAGAGGATCTCAGTCTTTTTTGCCTGATAGCTGTTCGCACAGAGTTAGTGATGGTGCATAGTTTGAAAAGCCAGAGTGAACTTTTGGAATAAAATTCATAGGATCATACTTTTTATGTCATTCATTGGGTGAAGAATAAAAGCTCTTCCTGTCAGTCTGGCTGCTACACTAGTCTTAAATTAAAAGTACGGTGTAAGATGAATGCCTGGGAAGATTTTTCTACATACAAGAGTGAGTAAACCATAGGCCCTACTGAATGTGTGACTATAAGAAGACTAATGGCATCCAGCATGTGTTTAAAGACAGGAGGAGATGTCTGAACGTTAGACTCAACAGTGTCATACAGATAGTTTTCGTTAATGGAAGATCTTAAAGTGGGTTTTAAAATTCCAAAGAATTTGTAGAAAAGGTATAGGTTAAAATTTACCAGAATAAATCTCACCATCAGAAAGAAGGTAATTTCAAGGAGATTTAACTGCATCTGATGCCCTCAGCTCTTTCCTTCATATTTACATTCAGTCACCTTCAGGGAAAGAGATAATTAATGTAGCATCACTGTGAAAAAGAAACAGCAACCAATTCCTTCACCGAAAAGAAGTATCTACGAATGGAGAGATAATTATAATGACTAATACTGTTTTTTAAAATTGCTCTTCACCCAGAGGTTTCATGTCATTTTCCAAATGATGCTAATGTTCATCTGTTTCACCAATGGACAAACTGTGACACAAAGAAGACAATTTCTCTGTAGTCATCAAGCTGGTAGATCCCGAAATGTGGTAGTGCTCCGTGCATCGCCTCCCGGCTACATAAATACACCCCTGTGTAAGCTTGTCTATGAGCTAACTGGAGAGACAATGTTTAATATCATCCCGCATCCATCGATTAGTCCTGTTCCCATTTTCGGCCCAGCCACATTGGCATGGACGTGGGCTGTTTTGTTTAGACGCATGCTCCCCTTAAGGTCACTGCAATAAGCTTGGTGTTTAAGCCACTCAATATGTGCATGATGAGCTCTACGACTGTGGTCCTCTGGGCCGTCTTTTAGACTTGCAGTATTTTCTAGCTTTGGAGCAAGAAGCATCTGCTTTCCTTTTTAATTGCTGGTCAGTCTGTGTTAAGCCGACTGGCGGCTGGTGGGAATGAGATGTCTATGAAGGTTAAACATATTTGTCAGTCACGTAAGGGAACTAGCTACATTTGTTGATGTTGAAGTGACATTCTCAATTTGGCTCCAGCTGCCTAGCAGGATTGCGAAGTGAACTGAGGTCATGGGCCTCCAGATAGGCTCCTTTTGGGCCTTTTGAGAGTGTGTGTTTGTTCTTTTTTTTCCCTAAGTTGAAGAAATGCGACATGAAACTCTTGAGGGTTTTTTTTTAGGTTGTTGGTAGTGGGGGTTTTTTGTTTGTTTTGTTTTGGGTTTGGTTTTTTTGTTTGTTTTGTTTAGTTTTTTGTTTTGTTTTGTGGTTGTGGTTTTTTTAATACAGGATGGCCTGAATATGATCCTTAAGTCCTGAATGTCTCAAGCATTGAGTGGAAGGCATTCAAATAACCTCCTACTTTTTTCACTACCATAAGAGATTACAAAAAATTGGGGGGTGGGTTTTTTTTTAAACCCTATGAAACATTGGTATCTAAGCAAACGCAATAGATGAGTAATTGTATCAGAAAACATCTTCAAGTTTCACCTCTTTGTTTTCTCCATGCAAAACAAATAGCAAGAGTCACCTCTTGAAAAATCTGCAAGTACTTTCTTAGTTAAACACCGATGGATGCTGAAGAGATGGGCCCTGTTCTTTTGAATCACCAGTGGCACTTCCACTGAAGAGTAAATTTACTGAGCAAATATCCTTGGGGAGAAGCTGCTAATTAAGGAGCAGGTTTCTTAGCCAGCTGCTCCTAACCGAGAAAGCAGTGGTTCATTTTTAGATATCTAGGCTATGAAGAGGGACACTGTCACTCTGAAGCTGTGCAAATTGCCAGAAAGCTATTTTGTGGTAGAGATGCCTGAAAACTCTCATGTGCTGTTCTGCAATCAGGAGTGAATAAACGTTTCTACCTTACAAGCTGCAAGTGCCTCTCTGGGCAAAATACTTTCATTTTTTATTTTTATTTTATAATAGCAACATCAATAGCCTCACTAATATATTCCACCCTTTCTTTAATTGGTACTTTCTTAATTATTTTCTCTTTCAGCTATAGCTCTGGTGAGTGCTGAGTGATGCAATGGTGTAATTAATATCTTACAGTCTGATGAGGGTGACTGCTGGTTGAGACAGCTGTAAGAGCTTCTGTTGGTCCTTAATTCCTGTGGTTCTGGATGCCTCTGAGACAATAGGACATGCAAAGGTCCAAGGCCCTTTTCCTATTGTACTGTTTCATTACTTTATATGTACACATTTCTCCCAAATAAGAGTTGTCAGCTGCCCTGATTTAAATAATTTTTCCTGATGTTACATGATGATGATATAGCTGTACATTTTACTTGTGCCACCTACATGTACTCCCTGAACTAACCTCAGCTTCTCCAAGTGGTGCAAGATGTCTTGCCAGCTGCTGCAGACAGTTTTAAGTCATTAAAAGGTGCTAAAAGTTTGTGTAGATGTTGAGTTCAATCTGGTCTCATTTAAAACCAGTTTCTAAAGATGACGGTCCTGCAGAGAAGTCTCAGACTCCAAGGCCATGTAATTCCCTTCCTTGCTGTTTGGTTCTTCAAAGCTAAATGACACAAGACTTGTGGTCCTGGTTTTGGTGACACGTGTGGCAAGAGCCTTGCTTATGAATGACAGATTTATAGAACAAATTCCTGCTATCCTTTTTTTTTTATTATTTCTGCAGAGCTGCTTTAACCTTTTCACCAAATATCGAGCACTTTCAAGCCAGAAATCTTTTCCTGAGCTAGAACAGTCTCTGTAACATTTCCCCATGCTCCTTTTTCCAGAAGATGATTTTAAAATTACTGTTTGATTTTCAACACAAGGTTTGGCAGTCCAGAATGAATGTAGAGTTAGTGGACATAGGCCACAGAGCCATCAGATATTTCTGGTGTTCCACTCAGTCACTGCTGTGGACACAGGCACCATAAAGACATCTCTCATGTTGACACGTTCGATTGGAAAAAGTTTTGAGCATAAAATATGTAACATCATGGCCAAGGTATTTCTTCACACTGTGCAGTTCAGGAATATTTTTTTCTTCTTCAGGCTGAACACTTTCAAATCTCTAACAAGTTTAATGTTTTTATTACCACTAGTCTTAAGAGCTGCTATTATATCTTTCAGCAAAAAGATAGAAGCAGTTTGAAGACACCGTGCTATTCCTATAGCTGCCTGGAGGTTGGTTATGCTGACACTGATCATTAGTGTACTGCTAGCAAGTGCTAACCCTGGCCTCCATCACCACTGAAAGAGTGTCCTGGGAGTGTTTCATTTCAGAAACATCATCCCCAATACAGTCAGCAGCATGGGATGACATAAATACTGCCCTTTGGTCTCTATTTCCCAGGAATCCTGTTAAAAGGGCTCTGTAGCTGTTTGATATCAACAGAGAGATGTCATTCAGTCCTAAAGGCATGGATTATACTACTGCAGATTACGGATTGAAGACCGCAGTGGTGTGTAGCAAGCCTGCTTTGATCCTGGTAGTGGTCTCGTCACAGTAGCCTGGCAGCCCATGGGGGCTCATTTCCTCCAGAAGTGGCGAAAAGACTGCTGAGCTCGGTAACCCTGTGGGTAAACTGTGCTTGCTCCCCTCTTCTGGAGCTAGCGCAGCATAGCTCCATGCTGATCTGCAGTCTGCAGAATTTGAAGCTGAAAGGAATGGTGATAATAATCAAGTGTGAATCTACTCTTACCTAACACGGCTGGGGTAATATGCCTGGTAAAATTTTCCAGCCCAAGGCCAAAAAACATGATACCTCTCTCTTTCCCTCTCTTCCTCTTTTATGGACTTAATAGAAATTACCTCCAGCAATTCCACATACATTAGAGAAGGAAGAAAACACAACAGGCAGTGCATTGCTTGAGCATTGTGGCACTCCAGGTGTGCATGCTCAGACACAGGGAGCTGAAAAGAGAATGACAGGCATGACTGCAACAAGACTGCCAGAAATTACACTGCTCATGATTAGTGTGAATCCCTATTGTGAGGCAAAAATGATGCAAAATAGAAAGGGAATAGAGCTGGTTTATGCACAGATTTTTATCTGCAGTTAGTGACACTGGGCTGATGTGATGGATAAAGTCAGTGGACGAGTTAATCAAAATTCAGAGGACAAAAAAATTATTAATAATAATCCTAATTAATAATCCATTTATTTTGCCTGTCAGGTAGCAAAATGGCAATGTAATCTGCCAGACAAGATATTCTGTTCTCTGAAAACAGAAGTTTTGGTACTGAATGAAAGCCAAAATCAGCTCTCAACTACACTGGTGTAAATTCCAGAACACCTCTGGAGAGATAAGCCCATGCACTTCTGGTTTATATTAATGCACTTTTAACCCCAGGTACAATGCCAGCTTGAATTCAATGGGTTTGAAGAGCAGCCATCCAAAACAAGTTGCCATTGGAATTGAAAGTAATTTGACAAAGTAAGATGCTATTCACTGATGTCTTTAAATGATTTAAGGAAAAATTGTACCGCTATAGATAGTAAGATCTGTTCTTAATGGATGTCAATAACCTCCTCCATTGTCTCCCAACAAATGGACAGATGGTTTCTGGTTTAAAATGAGTGCTTCTCTGATGAAGTCAACGGGTAAATCCTTCTTTGCAGCAGCTAGAGCCTAGGTAGATCATTGCATATCTCGCTGGCTCTCTTTGAACATAACTGTGCTAGTTGCTATGTTGATCATCTAGATATAGTAGTACCATTTATGTTTTATATGCTGGTGTGTTCATAGAATTTGAAAAGGGAAGAGAAGGTTTTTACATTTACAAACTGAGCAACAAGCATAAGATCACAGACCAAATGTAGGCCCTGTTCCATTTTTCACATTACGCCCCTTTCACAGGCTCCAGGTAAGAGTCAGCCTATAAGGTACTTCTGTTGGGACATGATTTTTAGTCTGGACCAATCTGTTATGCTATAACATCTTAGCTTCATCTTATTCTGTGTGGTCATCTCAACTGTGATGTGCAGGGTCAGACAACCTTTCCATTTTATATTGACTCTCCCACTGCCCTAATGAGCAAGTCTGAAGAAGATCCCTTAACTTCCTTGCACTTGGGCTTCGTTTCTCATGTCTTTCTACAGTGAAGTGATTGTAAGATGTTTACACTGTTGTACCTCGTTGATGCATCTTTCATTCAGTACCAGAAAATGGGATTGTGATTTAAATTTGGACCTTTGAGTGTGACATTAATGGTGATAGACAGTAGCTCTTTGTCCTGGCTATGCAATAAGGAGATGGGAGCCTTACAGTATAATTTGGGGCAGCTGAATCAGGACCTATAATATCACACTGAATAATTTAGCAGTTGTTACTGACCTTGATCTCTTCACAAATTCCCCTCTAACATCCATGACTGTGTGTGAGAAAGTAAATGCCTTTTATCTCCTTTTTTTTTCTTTATTTTCACTTTAAAAGCTCACCTGATCCAACAGCCCTCTCAATCAGCCAAAAAGCCTTCATGCTAGTTCATTCTCATTTTTCCTCTCATTTTTAGAAGCTCTGTTTCTATCCTCCAAACCTTATAGAGCAGCAGTGCTCGTCTGGGATATATCGAATGTTACAAAAAGTGCAGCTTTTAGGAGCCTGAGCCGCCAAACATCCTGGTGAGGGAAAAGGAGGAGAGATGATCTTAACTGGACTCTGGGTCCAGTCTGGAAGGACTACCAACATCACTTTGAATTGTGTAGAGGTAGCAAAACTCCCCCTCTGCAGGAAATTTATACGTTGTTTTAAGGCCTTTATAAAGTGGTTTTACAGTAGCTTGCAGGACAACAGAGCTGACCTTATTGAGGGAGGACATGCAAGGCTGAAAGGAGCAGGTATGCCCACAGTGTAGCGAAGGAGAACTTCCCCGTGTCCTCTCTCACTCTAGACCTGCAAGCAGTCTTGCAGCATTAATATGGCTGAACGTAGGAGCCAAGCAGGGATGTTCATTCACCTCATTAAACATCCAGACTGCTTCTGGGGTCAGAGGTGCCTCTGAAGAACGTCGCGGTGCACCATGTGCATGCAGCACCTTGTGCAGGCGTGCCGCGGGTACTCCGACAAGGCGCCGCGTGGCGATGCGCGTGCCAGTGCTGCCTCTGCAAACACCGAAGCTGGCCCTAGAGCTAGAACAGTGTGAACGCACCCGTCAGTGACAAACAGTCCGTGGGTCCCTGTCATTCAGCAGAGGTTGCGTTTGCCAGTAGCCTTCTGTAAAATCTAGTGATGCTTGGAATAGTTTGAACTTGTGCTAGCATAAGCAATGAAATGGAAGCAGATAGGAGGGTTTTTTTATGATGATTTTTTAGAACAGGAAATAAATGAAGGACCCTTTGCTCAGGGCCATGGTGCTGTCAGCGTTCATTTTCTTCTTGGAGACAGCAGCAAAGTAACCACAGAGAAGCTTTTTAACTGATGATACCACTGTTCTTGCACGTATCATGGTTGCCAATGCATAAAAAGAGCTCAAAAGGTTCGGGGTATTTTTTTTTGTCTGCCTCTTAATTCCCAGAAAAGTAAGCTTGGAAGTATTTTATTAGAATAGGTCCTTTTCCTTTTAAATTTTACACTTATATATACATATATAAACACACACACACACATATATATATTTCCTGTAGTCATTTCTGGAAGGATTAAAACTCATATTGGATTCCTTGTTTTCTAGTGCATTTTGATTTGTTATGGTGCTGTTATTTATCAGAAGTCACAATGCTTTTTTTGATACAAAGGCTGAAAGATGTTTGGCATTCATTTCTATGTGAATTATATTTATTTCTTCAAACATGTTAGAATGACAAAGTAAAAATATCTTTTCTGTATGATCATTTACAGTATATCTTTTCTTGTATTGCATATAAATTATAATGAGTCCGGGCCTTTAAATGTTTGAAATGAAGTTATAATTCTAACAATTATCACTGTCTTCTGCATTGTTTGTTACATCTTGATGAAAAGGAATATTAAAATCCACCAATATTAGTTTAATAGAACAGTGCAAGACCTGCATGCCCTCTGGTGGAAGCGATCCTTAACAGACTGATGTAGATCAGGTTTTTTGGCAGCGTTAAATGTCTGACCTGCAGACAGACACACTTTCCTTTGATATACTTAGTTATCTAATTAAGTTATGTTTCTCCATAGCTGAGTTTATCAGCTAGCAGGAAGGAAAACTCTTCCAGTGCATTGTTTATTCACACTTTTCATTACAATTTGAACTTTTTCATTTCTTCTTCAACCTCTCTCTTGACTTTTTAACCTTCTTACTCTGCTGTAATAAAAAGAAAATGAGTTATATGTTGTGTAAAGATGTTGAAGAGTACATCATTATTGACGCAGGTTTTGTACATAGAATTTTGCTCTGCTTTTAAGGAAGTCTACAGGTCCGATACAAGCTGAGTAAGGATGGGCTCCTCATTTTCACCATTGACTCTGGAAATTTTGCCAACCGAGAGCTGCACAATGTGAAGATTAACAGAGAAGGCAGAGAGCTCATCATTCAGGTATGTCGTGGCTTATGTTGTGTGCTAAATAATACTTCATGCCACAAACAGACCCACTGATTTCAATGCCTGATTGCCAGCAGGAGGCAAAGGTTTCACATTCATCTGGTAAAATTAAAGCTGGTCTAGCAGCAGAGCAGCTCTGTGGGTTAGACCAAAGCTCCATCCAGACCTTGCTTCAAAGGGTCCCCAACCATGGTATTTTCTGTAGTGTGATCTTTCCCTTGTCTCTAATGATCTCTGAATTTGGAAACACCTTTGGCCAGAAGTTCATCTGGATCACTGGGGCAGTGCTGGGCCTTAGGGATGTCTGTGTGACCTGAGGTCCTAGAGGAAGCACACACTGCTGCCAAAGGGATAACAGTAGCTGAGGAATGAGCACCTAGGAACGTAATTTCGTTTGGGTGTATGTCCCAAGGGAGAATGTGACCCCAGCTGCCTTATCCTCCCACAGAAGAGGAAAGGCTGAGGGAATGCAGGGTGCAGCCACCACATGCATGATGATGCTGTGCCCCTTTGCCTGAAGGAAGCCCTGACGACTGTGACGGCCTCATGAAAGATAAGAACCCTTCTCTGCCCTGTTTCCCTGCATCGCCTCTTTTTCCAAGGCAGGGAGAAAACAAACATCCTACTGCTCCTTCTGCTTTCTTTCTGAGGCTAATTATAGCAGTTCATATTACAAAAAATGTTGGCCAGATCTGGGCAGCAGTCGTTTGACAGGGAAGTGTGGCAGAGTCTAAAGAGAAGCAGCCGTGTGTTAAAGAATAGGATGAGAAGGAGACAGAAACACGGGGAGCACGGCAGTTTTTCTTTCCTCTACCGTTTCCATTTCTGGGTAGTAAAATGATAACAGTTAGTATGCAACTAGGGTGGGGAGGCTTGATTATCTAGGAAGGAGGCTTATGCTAAAGGCCACCTTTTCCTCAAGTATCAGTCTTCTATTGTCTGCTGCACTGTGGTTTTCTAGGCAGAACTAATTCTTCGCAATAGATCTCTAGAGAGGCCTCCTTTGAGTGTATTCTGAAGTGACTAGACATGGATTTTGGGAAGCAGGGGATTTCAGTGTCAAACATTTTAAGCTTTTCTGCAGAGGGGAAGTTTCTTCAAAGCCCTTTATATGACTATTCTGGTGTATCTTTCAGCTTCTCATGCTAAAATCAAAGCACATGCACTTTCCTATCTTTAGAAACTGAATCACGCTTGGGGGCAGAATTGACTGATTTGCAGCTGAGAGCGTTCCCAGAAGTTGGCAGTACAGAGAGATCTAGGGGTGTCTATGTGCTGTTGTAATGAACTAATTTTATTGACCTCTTCCAGGTTGATCAAGTTCTCAAACTCAAACACAACTTTTCCGAGATTGATTTTAAGGCCATCAAATCACTCACCTTGGGCAAGGTCACAGGTAGGTTTTACTAAAAGTACTCCTGATTCATCATTTGTTATAGTGCTGGAGTTAAGCTGTGCTGTGTGTTGGACTTTTAACAGGATTGGGGTTTTGTTAGGCTGGTTTAGCTGTAAGAGTTGGTCTGACCTTTCCGGTACTCCTATTTGCCTGACATCAAAAATTTGTCAGCTTTAATTGTTTATGCTGATAGCAATATTAACTTCTCCCATTGCTCCCTCCAGTAAAGTGATTCACACTGCCTGGGTGCCTGCACAGGGTGGCATCTTAACCTAATGATACCATTTTGCTGACTACAACTTGCCTCTCTCAAGCCATCTCCATTTCCTAATGATAAGAACGGCAGCACTGTGAGCCTTCATCGTCTCCACCCTTTTTGCACTCCCAGTCCTTTTCCATTTGAATTCTGCAAGGAATATTTAAATTGCATATAGCACTGAGGCCATAATTCTGCATACTCTGTGCGTGGACTTTCTTCATCTTTACCCTTCCATACTACAAAGCCATTATAAGACCAGGAAAATTCTGCCAGAAATTTGGAAAGTAGAACTCCTTTATTTTGTTTTCAAGTATGTTATATTACTTTATATAAGAGTCTTATTAATTCCCAGTAAGATTCTGAATGCTTCCTTGGTTATAGACATTTTAGTCATTTGTTAGAATTGTCAGGCTTGATATAGAGGTTTCATTATTACAATTTTATGTTTTATTAATGGCAACTAAGGCCTGCAGGATTGGTAGCTGGACAGAAACAACAGACATCATCTGGTGTCTACTTGTGCAATATAATTGTATATAATGGTATCAGTGCGTTCTGCATAATGTTTTACTAAGTAGATTAAGGGCAGGAACTGATTTTCCCCTTAATTATAACTAATGTTTGTTCAGAGTGCAGCAGTCTTCCAAGACTTTGTGGACAGGTTTGGGTAACTGACACTTTTCAGCCCAAGTCAGAGCTAAGCTAAAAATCTCATTTTGTCAGCAGTCAGCTGTAGTGCTTAAAATCTAAAAGAACGTTGCTCATCACGACCTTTACCTAAAGCTCCAGCTATAGAGACCAAATCAATAAACCAAGTATTTTCTACACAGCAAGACGGAACATAGCACGAAGACTTTCAGACATGTAGCCAGCAAGCTGACAAGGTGCAGCTCAGCACCATGGAGAGAAACTAGATTTAGTCACAAAAATATGATTAACTTTACAAGTACAAGGTTGTTGCAAAGCCAAAAAGCCCAGATGTATCTCCAGAGGTCTGGCGTTCAGTTTCACTGAACTCAACAGACTTGTCTCCAGACAGCTTTTAATGGATATATCCTTATGTTATTTCTTTCTTGCCCCACTGTTTATTGGGATTTTGTTTTAGTAATAGTAATAATAATAGCAATAGTTCATTTTCTGTAATGACACTGAAGCCATAAACTTGGTCATCCAGATGGTGCAAGATCTTATTGCTGTACCAGGAATAACGCAATGCATTCCAGCAAGTCACTTTAATTCCAGCCTAACCCTAATTCTGGTTTCTTCTTTGTATGTTAAGTGAATTTCTGCAAACTTTTTCTTCTATGTCAGGGTTTCATTTTCCAGGTTTTACCCCACAGCTGTGGCTGTGCTGAGTCCTTGTGCCCTCACAGAATCACAAATCCCAAAGTTTTTCCTTTCCAGGATGAATAGTCACAGCTTTCTCAAGCCTCTCCTCATATGAAAGATGCTTCAGTTCCTTAATCATTTTTGCAGCCCTTCACTGGACTCACTCCAGTAGTGTTACACCCATGCAGAGTGCAGGGCGAGGACCACCTTCTTCTGTTCACTGACAGTGCTTTCCCCAAAGCAACCATGGATGCCAGGATGTTGTTGTCTCCCTTTGCTGCAACGGCACATTTCTGGCTCATGGTCAGCTTGTCATCCACAGGGACCCCCATACCTTTCTCTGCAAAGCTGCCAGCCAGTGAGCCCCAACCAGCATTTGTAGATGGGATTATTCCCAACCCAAGTGCAAATCTTTGCATTTCCTTTGTTGAACTTCATGAGATTCCTGTTTTCCCATTTCTCCAGCTTGTAAATATCCCTCTAATGGTGGCACAACCATGTGGTCTACCAAATGCTCCTCCCAATTTTGTATCTTCTCCAAACTTACTCAGGTTGAGTACTATCCCGTGCTGTCAACAAAAAATCCCCAAAATCCCTACTGCTACAAAGTCAAGAGTATAGCCTTGTTCTGTCAAGAGGAGAGCTGGAACATGTCATTTTAGGAATGTAGAACTTACATAAATATGTCCATTCATCATTTCTACTATTATATGGGTAAAATGTTGACTATAGCTTCTTTCAATAATTCACCAGGAAGTGCATACTGCTGACCTAAACTGATATACTCCAACTTCTTCCTTGTCATTGTCATCCCCTCAGCAAAGTATAAACTTCCAGGGGCATATGATGCTTTGAAGTAGGCCTCAACTTCCTGTAGTATTTGTTTTGGGTGCCACTGGGATTTAGGTACCTAAATGTATTCGTTAGGACTATTTAAGTGTCTGCTGAAGCAGAACGATATAGAAAAGCTCTATTCTATGTGTCCTACATATCTGTGCTATAAGTCTTCCGAAAATTTCACTCTTTTTCCTTCCTGTCACACCACTGCTCATTTGCCTGTTCTAACAGCCTGATCCTGGCTGCTTACCCAGATGATTATACCACCATCTTTCTCGACTCCACCATTCATTTCCCACTGGCTGAGAAATCTCAAAGACAGCTTCCAGCAGAACATCATAAAAGATTGAAATCTCTTCCTCACCAGATTTTCTTATGATAACCATTTTTGCACAGCTGGAACTACTGAAAAGTGCCCTCCTACACAATGACCAGTTCTTAAATAATAGTGCTTCCCAAACCTCAGCACAATTACACTTCCTTTAGTCAAAAGCTACTTAAACGCTGATTTTTTTTTTCTGGTTTTCAAACCTGCTATATTTTCCAATGGCTACCCTACAGCTACCTCTGATTTCCAGGAAAAAAAAAAAGCTTCCGTTTAAGGCAGAGGGGGCTCCCCCTGCTTTCAAAACATAGCAGCACTCGCTCTGCCACGGACTGCTTGAATGACCTTGGGCAAGCCATTTATGTGCAGATATAAAGGTAAGCAGGCATTTTATTCCCACTGGAACCAGTCTGAGCTTTACTATCTCTGTTCTCTATCAGTAAAGCATGGATAATAGAACATCCCTACATCAGAGGGGTACTAGGAGGATAAAAGCATTAAAGGCTGTGAGCTGTTCAGATCCACAGTAATGGGGCCATATAGCTGCCTTAGAAGATCAATCTAAATATAAGAGTGGCTTTGAAGACAAGGGAGTAAAAAGAAGCAACATTCAAGTAGCCAACAGTCGTCTGTTGAATTCATCCTCATAGTGTCCGACAGCAATAGAGAAATATTATCCTGTAGTTTGTTGTCATTTTTACTTCACAAATATAGAGGCAAGACAAAAGGATCTATCCAAAGCTCATCAGTATCAATGGGAGTTTTTCCATGGACTTTAGTGAGTACTGGATTCAGGCCCCAAGGGGGTCATACAGTTTATGGCAAAGCCTCAGTGAAATCTTAACCAGAGTCCCAGTTCATTTACTTTAAGTACTCCTTGCAGAGATCATACTGCTGTATTTAACCACATGAGCTCTACTGGCAATCTGACCTAACTGTGAAGCTGGCTCCACTTTGAACAAGGGATTGAACTGCATGACCTTCAGAGGTGTCTTTCAACTTAAATTATTCTGTAACTCTCTGATCTCAGAGACACATTTGCATATGTTTCAGTCTTGTCTAGAAAAAGCTGCTATCCCAATGGAAAATATAATTTATTTGTTTTGGGTTGACCTTAATGAATCTTTGAAAACTTCTTATTGTGCCGCAACATGTCTAAATACTTCACCGTTATAGTCCCTGGAAAAACAATCACTGATGCAGAGAAGTGAATCTCATTGTCTGCATATTTGCTTCTAAGAAATTTAATATACTAACTGTAGTGATACCAGAGTAAAAGGGTAGCATTGAAAGGGATTCAAGAGTATTCTGAAGAAAAAGATGGCAAAGATTTCCTTAGCATCTATTAATGTTGACCTAACTTACTTGTGTCTTCAAAGTGATGAATTAGCAGGCCTCCCCATACTGGCAATGTAAAGAACGGTAGTCTAACACATAATCATGATATCTTTTATCTCTAAAAGCCTGACCTAAAACACTCTCAAGTTGTAGGAGTCTTTCCACTGAATCATTCAGCTTTGATGTAAAGTATACGTAGATGAAAATTTATCTAGAAAGTAATTTTATTAAAATCGTTATATAGGTGCAGTATGATTCTTATGATTTATAAAATAGCTTTACTTACCAAAAATTCACAAGAACTAAAAAGGATCTGTACACTGAGGAGATCACAGAGCAATTCATCCAAGAGTGATATTATATTGGGGGAGATGATAATGGAATAATTAAATCAGAAGCGGTAAGTTTCAATTAACAGAGATACAAGAGCTTCCCTAAAGATAGGATAAAAGATAAGAGGCATTTGGTACCAAGATGACAGCAGTTAAAATAGGCAAAGTTTGGCTACCTCAGGCACTTCAAGCTATGAAAGGTCTAAGCCAGTAATGCCATCATGTCTCTCTCAAAGAGACCAAATCTAATCAGACTTTTTCCCCAGCGATATCATTTACCATATGATCATAACACCATGCTTAAATCCACATTTTCTTAATGATAATACTGCCTAAATAAGTGTCCAAGGTCATCTACTTCTACCCAGAAATTTTATTTTTAGTCTGAATTCTTGCTACATCAGTTGATTTTAGCTATCTGCTCCCGAGAAAACTATGTATTCTTTTGCATGTCGTCTCTATCTTCTTGCATATTTTCTTTTTATGGATTATATTTTAGGCCCATGCAAAATAACATCGGATGGCTGTGTTATGACAGATTAGGATTCAAATGTCACAAACTGTGACATGTAACAAATTTCACATTGCAACTCAAAGCGGTGCTTCATTTTCGATGACAAACTGTCTTTAAAAAACCATACTAAATGCATGTCTGAAATTATCTCCGCTAAGCCTAATGAAACAAAAATTCTCAAATGTTCCACATTTTGTTGGCACAAAATGTTCAATTGCTGGCAAGCAAATCCTGGTGCATTCTGCTCATTCCTGGGAAAACTTGTGAGAAAAAGTACCTTTGCTTTGTTCTTGCTGTCCCTTGCTTTTTCAGAAGTGTCCTGGAGGTGCATTGAATGCCTGGAGCCTGTCTCCTGTTCAAGTTCATCCTTTTCTTAAGCAAGAGCCAAACTGGTTGAGCTCAAGGGTTCTAACCGGGAAAAATTTCTGTGCTCTTCACTCCACTGCCTTTGTGGCAGGCTTACACCAGGAAATTACGTTATTCCAGAGATGCCTTTTTGTGAGTCCAAGTCTAATCCAAGATATGTTTTCTGCCCTTTCTAAATTAATGATTAGGATCAGCAATGTTTACTGAGGTTGCTGAAGGACATCGCATATTTTTCAAGGTAACTACACAGTACCTTCTAATCAACTCTCCTGAGACAGGTGCAGAGTGGAGACGACAAGGGTATTTTACGTCAGGGTCATGGGTTCAAATCTAGTGACGATGTCCAAGAAGTAATCTTGCCAGTGTTGTTCAGCACCTTGGCAACTCCCACAAAAATAGTCTCTATATTTCTCAGACTCAAAAGAAGGACAACCACTGCTTCAGCACACAGACTACCAGTCTGTGCTTCTACCAGTGATTCACTTAGATTAATTAAGTAATTAGGGCACAGATATTTAAAACAGGCTATGTCTGCTCTCACGTCAGAAACAAATTTCAATAAAGAAAATCCATGATGGACTTTCCTGGATGTAAGTGAGCACACACGCAAACTTTGGGCTCAGAGTTAAGTTTCTAAGTGACATGAAATTAATGTTTAGCAAGAAAGAACAAAAAAATATTGGATAATATTTCTGGTCCCATTTTTCACAGTGGTATCCTTAGAAAAAAGGTCCCTGCATTAAAATAACACTTTTGATTCCTTTTTTATTTCAGTCAGCTGTCTTAATAGTTATTTACTATGTCAATTTGCTGGTGCATTGTTGAGCAGCCTAGCTTGGTCCTAGAGAATTCTGGCAGAATTCTATTTATGATTAAAATTAATTCCCCGTTACAGAGACATTAAGACTTAAAATTGCTTTATTTATTTAAGATCTTAAAACAAATGTGTTGTATATGGCAGAGGTGCACAAAGAAACAGCAGTAGAACAGGATGTCTGTTTTGGTGAATAAGAATGAATCAGCAGATAAATTATGTTGATAGACTCAATAAAGTTTTAAAAATACAGCTACATGTTAGACCTAACCCTCATTATCACAGAAAGCCATTGCAAATACATGGAAAACAGGAAAGCAACACAATACAAAACTTACTGAGCTGTGACACTGAAAGCAGCTTCCAGGGAGCAGCTGGAGGACCCAGCAAAGAGGTCAGACCAGCTTATGCACGAGCTAGTGGACAAAGCTTAAAAAGTACTTCCTAAAGATATGGGTAAACGTAAGTTGTGGTGAATGAACAGTTAAATTACTCAAAAGCTGAAAAAGATTGCCTTCTCACCTCCCACGCAGAAATCATCCACCTCGGTCTCCAGTGCCGAGAACAGAAACAACGCTAAAATGTCAGAAGATCAAACCAAGTCATCAGCAGCAATTCAGTGTGATTTTCCAGGCCAAACGCATGGAAAGATTCATAACATTACCAGGTTAGAGGAGAGCCACTGACGTTTCTTATGACCTTGCTTCCACACAGACCTTGGAACTTCACTGAGTTTCTTCTCTGAGCGCCACGTCATGTTATGCAAATATCTTTTGGAAACATATTTTATCATGATTTAAAGACTTCAGGTGACAGAGAGGCCTTTAATAAGCCTTTCACAGAGGTAACCATATTATAATCACAGATCTACGTTATCCACTCAAGAATTCAGAGAGCCGTGCAAGTTGTTCACATCCAAGCTGTGCAGATTTCTCGATGAGAACAGTGAAAAGCCCACTTTCTGAAAGACATAAGGCATGCACCTAGAGCCATATAATGAAGCAAACTGTACCTGTGCACATAGGATTTTTACCAGAGACCTCTGGGGTTGTTTTTTGTTTGTTCTTTGATTTCTTGTTTTCAAATTTCAAGGGCTTTGAAGAACAAATCTCTTAGTTCTCATTCATGCAAAGCTTACTTTGACGAAGGACTCTTGGAACTGGCCCTTAATTTGACTGTTTAAAAAAAGCCTTCAAAAGTACTGTATCTTAGACTTTTTGAACTACTGTACCATGAAAAAGGAATTCATTATTTCTTAGGCTTTACCTTTTGCACATTGGGGCAGAACAGAGCAATTTAGATTGCCTGGTGCCTAAAAGATTCCAACAAATCCACCTTTTGTGTCAGAGCTAAGAAAACAGGAAAGGCTGAGAGTACGAATGTTTACAAAGGGTTTTATAAATTCAAGAAAGATGGCAAATACCATAAAATCAGTCTTTTAGTTTTATATAAGTCTTCTTGCAGAAACTTGGAAACAATTCTTTGCCTGTTTTATAACACCCCTGCCAAAATCTCATTAAAAACTGAATACAGCCAATTCCTACACACTTTGAGAACAGTAAATGTGAACCACTGTAAGGCTACAGTTTTTCCAGTGACAAAGGCTCACTGTTTCCCTTCCCATCTCTCATTCTTGCAGTTACTTGCAGCCCAGAGGCTGTGCCCATGACAGCTCTGCAGCCAGCGCATCTCTCCTGTAAGTCCCCTTGGAGAGCAAGCTCACACCATACCTTGCTTTACTGAGAAACAGCCAAACTCTTCCGCGTTATACTTCCATGAAGACATTCAAACATAATTAGAAATCTTCTCAGCTAATTATCTCTGACATAATATTGCATTACATAATGGTCACAGATCTTGAGCACCAAAGTAATGTGTGATTTGAGCTAGTTTTGAGATTTCTCTGTATTTTCTTATATTTAAAAGAAGTTTATGTAATTCAGGTAGCAATGTCAGTTATAACAGAAGGTCTGATTTTTTTCCTAAGTCCTTTTAGCTGAGAGCTTGTAAAATCATTGTCCTTGAATAAGAGTGGAAAATTTGACCTTATGTTAAAGTTTGCCATTTTATTCTTTCAAACTTTGAAAATAAACTTGAAAAGCTGGGAATCCTTATTTTCTAATGTCATTGGAAACATTTCAAAAAACTTTTAATGCTATAAGTTCTTTTTCATTAGCAGGCAATTCTTAAGAGTTTGAATAACTTTTGATACTGTTTATGTGTGCATTTGTGGGCTTTTTTTTCTTGTTTGATTGACCTAAATATAAGGTGCATCATGTTACAGACCTCTGAGCAGTATGAATTGCAATTTCTGGAGAGTAAATACATGAAATCTTGGAGGAAAGGCAAGATGGCTTCACTGTTCCTCACTGACTTTCCCAAACAATCTTTGATATTAAAACATTTGGAACTAAATAAAAAACATTTATCTTCGAATTGACTTTCTCTTTGTGAATTTTAAATGAACACAGACTGACAGATAAATTAATTGCCCTACCTCATCTTCAGGTTGAAAAAGGGCATGGAGATACTGGTTTTTGTTTTGATTTAGATCAAAAGAGGTAAAGTTTTGCTTTTCATTTTATTAGTGGAATAGGGCTAGCAAAGTGAGAGCCTGACTCATAACTAGAAGGACTCCTAGGAACTCTGATTATAAAAATGTTGTAATGTGATTAGGTAGATCAGAAAAGTAAGTTGAAGGAGGACGGAAGCCTATATTAACAAGCCATTCAATGTTAGGCCACATGAAGCATTGTATAATAGGCTATAGAGAGCAGGCTCCTTCATTAAAAGAGTGAAGGAGGTAGAATGCCTTGAAGATATGGTCCATATCTGTGAAACTGATGACATTAACAGGTGCAAATAAAGAGCATCATCCCCAGCATCCTGTGATATTTGGTGCTGCTATTTCTACCAGTTTTTTTGTTATTATTGTTATTGTCATGTCTAGCACCTATGATGTGTTAGATTTTTGTCCAGATAGTAGAGAGAATGGATGAGAAAAGAAGCACAGTGTAGGCTTTTATGTTCAAGCCAACTTGATTCAATGTAAGTAGCATTGTAGGGGAAGGACTGGGGATGGGAACCTCATGGGTGAGGCCAGGGAGAATTTGTAGGCTGCTAAAGGAGAACTTGAGCAGATGAGACTGGATGAGGAGAAGTGAAATGGGTGGGTAAGGCAAAAAAGGATCCATTTTTTATATGCTTCCCTAAACCAGATAATTTCTATAGTGTTTTTGTGTTGTACCACAGAGAGTTTGTCGCTGGACCCTGAAGTCTCAAAAGCAAATGCCTACGGTTTCACTGGCTGCCTGTCCTCTGTTCAGTACAACCACATTGCACCCCTGAAAGCTGCCCTACGCCATCCCAGCATTGCTCCCGTGACTGTCAAAGGCTCCTTGACTGAATCCAACTGTGCGTCCATAATGGAAGCTGATGTGAACACAGTAACCACAATATATTCCTCATCAGGTATGTCCTGCCAAGAGGGGAATGGGGAATTTAAAGGATACTGTAGAGTGAGCTTTCCCTCCTTTCTGCTGTAATGCAACTGGGACAGTATAAATATTGGAACGAGAAAGTTGCCTTTTCCCTCAGAATTAGGAGTGTTGAGAATGGGCATTAGGATTAGCCAAGGCCCCATTGTACTTAAACAAAGTTTTCACACGAAGTTCCTGGATTGCCTCAAACCCGCCTAGAACAAAGTCCCAAAGCCATAATGGAGACAGCACTGGAAGTATGGTTATGCACCTGATTTGCCATTCCCATCCATTCTAGATATCTCCAGTGCTGCAGATCTCAAAGGAGAACATAAATGTTACACAGATTCCCTGTCCCAGTGGTGATCAGCAGTACAACAAAGTTGAATTTATTCCCACCCTAGCAGAAATGAGCAAAACCTCCTTGTACAAACCCCTCGACACATGTGCGTGACTTCCATTGAATGCTTGTACTTTATTCTCTCAGGCTAACGAGAAGGAGCATCACTTGAGTGGTACCAGTAAGATCATCCCAATAGTTCGTTTATCTTTTGCAATCCTGAAACTGTGCTCTGGGAATCTTAAGTATTTTGCATATGTGAATTTGTATGCAGAGAAGGAAACTCAGAGCAGCTGGAAGTGTTGTCACCACGAACAGGGATAATCAAGTTGCTGCTTTAGTAACCAGTGGATGTGGCAGAATTCTTAATGACCATAAAGTGGTACAAATTAAGGGCTATTTTTTGCCCCTTGACCTGTGAAGCCACGTTCTCTTTTCTGATAGCTGATAAAACTCTGGTTTAGATCATAATACGATTGCTTTGACATTTGTACTTGCATCAAATCCTCATTTCCTGCAGCTTCTGCCTAAGATATTCAGCAGAAAACAAATGATTCTATTAGCATTCTACATAGGGAAAAAGGCTGCTGATTACTCTGTAGAGAGTGGATGCCAGTGCCTGTGCTTCTCCCCAACCCCCAACTTTCTTCTCACTGCCCAGAGTTGTCTAAGGTATCTACTCTGACACATAGAAGAAATGTGTCTTGTAAATACCGAATGGGCAATGACACTGAAAATATGAATTCTGTGCCCTGTAGTCTGTCACCTCAGTGATCTAATTTTTCTAAAGGGTTTAGAGAGCAGTAAAACCAGAGGCTCAGAGCTGCAGGACAGCAGCAGAGCAGAATGTAGCATCTTTGGACTTAAATATTTAAAGCTTACAATCAGTTGCACTCTATTGTCAGAGATAAGCACTGTTACGTCAGAAATGCAGAATGATTATAAAAGCTCATCCCTGTCTTTGCCACTCTGTGCTTTAAAATATGATTTCCTCTCAGTATGTGGAATTAACTGACATTACTGCCTCTCTATTCACACTGAATTTGATTAAAGCCTGAATAAGATCTTTAGAACAAATCAGCTCTGAAGACCTCATGTCTTTATATACTATAGTAAAGGCACTGGGCGGTAGATTCTTGTTAAAAAAATTCTGATTTGTAACAAATTATACTTAGTATAGATGTACTTGGGAATTACATTTATACATGGAAAAGACACATTTTAAGAAATAAAAAGAAGACAGAGTTAAGGATTAACGTTCAAAATTACTGTTCACATCTCAATTCATCAGTGCCCGATTTCTCATTATTGAGTGTCTGAGAAGAAAAACAGAACTTCAAAGTTGACTGTACATGTCTGTGTCGATTTTCTACTGTACAGATACAACAAAAAAGCCCTCTAGGAAATTTCTCTTTAAATGTGTGAAAAAAAGCTTTCTATATTTATAACTTGAAAACAATTGAAGCTCTTTCCTTCAGAGAGGAATACTTGTCTTCAAGAAAGTTTCCTAGCAGACAGACATAGAATAAAATCCATTCACTTAGGATCTGTTATCCATACATATTCTTTCTGAGTAAGAAACACAAAATGAAGTGTTACTTACTGTGGTTTTGATATTTAACAAAGATCTGCATATCACCTCCTTCCTTGCTGAGGCACATGTTGGGGTTTTGGTATTCTGAGCTCTACACTGGTGGCATAGAGATAATGAGCTTTTACTAGGCTTTTTGTTTTTACTTTTTCTTTTTTTAAATATATGTTAAAATACTATAAACGCCGGAACAGGTTCAGCTATGTGAATGGTGGAGTCTTGAGCTGTCTGTCCACCCCAGCTGAAGCGCAGGTCTTTGCATTCAACGTAAAAAAAAAGCCATAGACTTTCATCAGTCAGAAACTACACAGAAACATTTTGCTTCTGAAAGGCAGTTTAAACAGTGCAAGTCCCTGTCTCACTGTGCTAATTGTGCTGGATGTGATGTTCCAAACAAGGAGGGACTGGCCAGGGATGTGCTGGGACAGCGTTGGCCATAGAAACTATGAAACGGTGGAGTTGAAGGGGAACAAAGCAGAAAGCATGACTGCAGATGTCAGAACAGCATTTGACCTGGTTATGGACCTGCTTGGAAGAATACCACAGGATACAACCCTGGTGAGAAGAGGGGTCCAGGAGAGGTAGTTCAAGGATTACCTCCTCCAAGATCAAGAATGGTCCATCCCAATGAACAGGACACATAGCAGAGGCAATAGGAGGCCCAGAGAGATTGTGAAGTCTTCATCCTTGGATATATTCAAAACCCAAATGGAGACAGCCCTGAGAAACTTACCATAATAGACTCTGATGATTTCCAGAGGGGTCTTCCAAGTTCAGCAATGCTTCCAACCTCTGTGATTCACACTGTAATGTCATCAGTTATATCTAAAAGGAGGAGGATGTCCTATTAAGGTCTCATATGACACATAGTATTGCTTTTCCTTGGCTTCACAGTTTACTGTGTTCCCACTGGAGATGGTTCTGCTGTCACATGCCATCTGCTCCATTGTAATAAACCCTCCTCTCCTTGTATCCTTATTTTATTTCTCAGGCAAAACATAATTCTTAAGACCTGTATCTGTTGGCATCCATTGTGAAACTGATCTCCAACATTTGTTCTAGTTTCCTCTCAGTGCTTAAATTCTGGTAAGTCACCAGAAAATACTGGAGCTCTAATAGCTTTTAGTGTCAGATCTTACATGATCTTTTAGTCATGAATGATGTCTTATATAATTTTTGAGGTAGAAATTTAATATTGTGCTTTTTTCATACATAATTAATAGTCTTTCATGACTCTATTTGACTAATACTATGCACCAGATAGCAGCTGGAGGTTTTTCTTTAGTATAGGAGGACTAATGTTTAACAGATGTGAATTTTTATTATAACTGATTTCACTGGTGCCAGCTGAGATGTGAGGTAGAAAATATCTCACCTAACTTCCAGCACGTGAAAGCTAAATCATATTAAGTCTAAAATAATAATTACTCCCCTCTTCTAGTTTGTGGGAAGAAATAGACGAATCAGATTGTCATTCCTTAGAACCATCTTAGGGCATAAAGTATCCATAGGTTCTTTTCCTCTGCTTGAATAAAAAGAGCCTAAATTGCTAATTTTAATTTATACAACTAACTCTGAGATACTGAAAAATAAAGGAGATGAATCTACCCATAATGTACAAAATTATGAGCGATGTTGATCTAACTTTGAATTTGTCCCTGCTTTGAGCTTAGGCTCAAAGACTGGAGATTAGGCTAAATAACCTCCAGCTTTCCCTTCCAATGTAACCTTTTCTACAATGCTATCTGTATTTATCTGTAAACTAACAATTTTTATCCCCATTCCAGCTCCACAGATGTAGTAAATGAGATTAAGCATTGCCATGACTATTTCTTTCTTGGCAACATCACTATAGGTGCCCAATATCCAAGCAAGGGGCCTCTGGCAAATAGGTCTCAACCTGAGTGTCCAAATCTGTCTTTGGCAATTACCATTCATATTGATAACTGATGTACTGGAGGTGTACAGCTGGCCCCAGAAGTCCCTTTTGTGCCTGTAGCTCAGTCAATGAATTGCAGATATGGGGAATCCTGACTTTTCAGTATGTATGTGTTTGATGAGAAATCCTTCCACCCATAAAATTAGCAGTAGAGTTGCATCTTTTGAAACATGAAAGCCTCATGATGCTGATGCCTTCTGCACATCTTTGGGGCTGTTATCACTGATGTGAATAATAAGGAATGTGTCCCCTTTAAGAACCTAAACAGTCCAAAGCCACCATCAATACAAACTCAGCAACTCTGGATACACAAATATGAAATTGTTGCTTGTTTCAATAAAAAACCAACTTCTTGGGCAATGAGATACCAAAATGTAGCTGAGTCAGCTAGTAAGGCAAGGATGTTCAATTACAATGAACCTTGCAACACCGAATCTCTCAGGCTTTCACCTCTTGCATCGGAAAAAGCAGTTTGACAAAGCAGTATAATATATGGCAGACAGGCATCTATAACTCCCACGTACATCCTCTGTATGATAGCCTGGAAGCTTTTAAAGGACAGAGACACAGATAGGAATCTCAAAGAAGAGGGTGAGCTTAAAGGAGAAAAAAAAATAAGTGAAGGTGCAGGAAAGCTGGATTCAGCCAGCAATAGAAAAAAAAAAAAAAAGGTCTTCTGAAACATGCAGGACTAAAGTACACTGCTGTCACTCCACTGACTTCAGGGATGGCTTGACTTCTCAGATTTGGATCTGGATTTGAAACTGCCAGCATGTAGACTGGCCTAGTGTTTCAACAGTAGTCGTTCATAAATAGGGTACAAGAGATCTCCAGCTTAGAGGAACCTTTAATATAGGAATTAGTTTCTGACCCCCCTCTTTTGAATCCAACTTGACCACTGCATTTCTGCAACAGAGAGAAAAGCATCCCTTCTGAGAAGCTGTCCCAACCAGAGACTGCTTCTCTTTCTGGGACTGAATTTGACTTTTGTATCTGCATCTACAAACACAAGTCAGGTCTAAATCTGTCTAATCATCCTTTCCTTTTGCTTCTACCTGATATTGTTTTTAGGTATAAACAAACAAACAAACCAACCTCAACAAACCAAACAAAGAAAACAAACCAAGCCCCCCCAAAACTCTAAACAAAAAAACCCCAAACTAATGTGCTGTTTAGTTCAAATGTCTCTCTGATTCCCCTATTGATAAACTGAGACAACACCTTCAGACATTAGTGTGAGCCTTTCTGTTTCCTTTTTAATATACCCTTAACAGACTTTGCTCCTGAAGATGTAAAAGAAAACTGTCCTGCAAACTCACTTTATTTTTCAGAGAGCTTTCTGGCTTGTTTCTCCAATCCCCCAAATCACATCTTTTGAAAACATATTAGAATTCATGAGGGTAAGAGGACAGTTCTGTATAAGCCACATGAAAATGAATATAATTGATACAGAAAATAATTTCTGTTTTGTTTAACCAATTGCAGATCCTTTTGGGAAGGCAGATGAAAGGGAGCCTCTCACCAATGCAGTCAGAAGCGATTCAGCTGTGATTGGAGGTAACTTCATTTTTAAAGATTACAATTGAAAAATAATTCCGTTAAGGTAAGCATCTAGAGTACTTTAAACCTGGGCTCCATGAAATCCAGTTCAAGGTGGTTTTTTTTTGTAATCTACTGCAGGTTTACTACTTGCTGTATTTATTGGCACATATATGTATCCAGCTACGTAGATAGGCATCTGTATTATGGATGGAAACCAATAGTGCCAGCACAGGATGTTGGATATCACCAGAAAGAAGGCATTATGAACGGTCAAGAACCCAAGTCTTCTAAAATATAACCAAACTATCTCTACTTGCTTGAGCAGGGGATTTGGACAAGATGACTGCCAGAGGTCACTTCTGACCTCAACTATTCTTTGATTCCATGTTACTCTCTGATATAAGACCCAGCTAATTAGTAATTGTTTTAAGCACCACTCTGATTAGACCCTCAACACAGTATTCAGATATCCTCTATTTCTTGAGCTTTCTCTTTGCAAGCTGGTGGTGTAGTGGAACTCGCTAGGTCATACGGAAGCATTTATATACTAGGGAAGGCTGTCCTTATAGCTTCATGTATAGTTTTCATTTTCCTTTAACAAACTGCAAGGCAATTTATCTCTGTTTATTTTATAGGATGCCCTGTAGGGAGCTGCCTTTGATAACATCTAGAAGCTATAAACCAAAGTGTACAAGGCTCATGCAAGGTTTCCAGAGATAACAGAGAAGAAAATATGACAGAGCAGGAATTTATATGAGCACACAGATCTATTTTTCTTTTAAAAAAACACACTGACCCAACTTTACCTCCAGTGAAAGCAGAATTTGTCTGAACTAAGAAGGTCAATTACATCAATGTTTGCTGCTTGAAGTCTTACTTAAGGTGACATAGAAATAAAGGTGAAATAGAAATAAAAACTACCAGGGAGGGTATGATACAGGCAGATGATTGTGTACAGACTGAGATGAACTGATCTATCATATCCACTAGCTGTTGTGCATTGGCAATGTATTTTTTAGGTAATTGGGAGTCTGGTTTTGGTTTCACTCTTTCTATCTTTCCTTTTTTATCCCTATTCAGGTGTAATAGCAGTTGTAATATTCATCATCTTTTGCATCATTGCCATCATGAGCAGATTCCTCTATCAGCACAAACAAGCACATCGAAGCAGCCAGACAAAGGAGAAGGAATACCCGGAAAACCTTGACAGCTCCTTTAAAGCTGACATTGACTTGCAGAACACAGTGAGCGAGTGCAAACGGGAGTATTTCATCTGATGGACAATGCAATTTCTTCTTACTCTTACTCCCCTAACCGGCCTTCCTTTGTTCCTTTCTTCCCTTCTTTTTTCTTTTGTAATTTTTTTTTAAACATTCATCTTTTGCTACCTTCTTTTTCATTTGGAAAAAACCGCCCTGCACAGGAAACACTGACAACAGTCACAGTGCCTCATTCTCTGCACGAGAACCTGGCAGTCACAGTTTACTTCTGTAGCTCAAGAGACCTGTTATCCCACCTTACACAAAATGAGATCCACGTGTACACCTGGTTTCTGCTTTGGCTTCCTGGATGTTTCAAAGTCCCTAAATTTATTTGTGTTTTTTTTCTGGAGCCATTTAATGCATCACTTTTACAGTATAGCTGGACTATGTAAAGTAGAGGTAAAGTAGCTGAATACATAGCTCTACAGATACTGGAACAGGATAGAGGGAAAGAATGAGACCAAAACATCTGGTTTATTTTACAGGCTCATTTACAACAATCATATAGAACTGGCCAAATTCTCAAATGCTATGAATTGACATATATCTATTGATTTCAATGGTGTTAGATTAATTTATACCAGTTGAGAAGGTGGTGTGAGATAAGGAAAAATAAAACTGTCCTCATTAACCTCCTTCCCCCAACCTTCTGTCCTTTTACTGTAACTTTTAGGCTTACCAGTACTTTTCCAACAATATATGTGTCAACAATAAATGTCATTCCCGTGCACCTCTTCCACCTCCATCTCATAAGGCTGGCTATGTAGACCCAACATACTCTAGCATAACTCTAGCTGAAGCATGGAAAACAGTAGTTTGAATCTCCAAGGGTTTTAGGAAGCTGCTAGGACTTAGGTGCTCTATATTTTTCTGAAATTTTAGAAATGCAGCATATACCTGTTCACGTCATATGGAAGATTATCACATGCTGAGGTTAAACATTTTTGCCTCTGTGGCAAAGAAAAAGTACATAGACAAGAAAAAACAAAAATAGTTCAATCTTGAACATGAGTCACACCTCTTGGCAGTTCTAAAAAAAGAAAGAAATCCAACTACTAACAAAAAATACCCACCCCAAAACTGCATGAAAGATTGATTGGCATTTCCTGTAGAAATTGGAATATCTTCTCCAAAGCTAAACAGAGAGGTCTAATATCACATCTAAAAAGGTTAATATTTAATGAGCTTTGTTTACAAGGAAGAACATTAGGGAAACAAGTTAAAAAAGATCCGAAATACTCTACTTCAAATTAATCTTCTCTCCTGGTTTTTTTAAAGACTTCTGTCCTTTCCTGATTGGGAATGAAGTTTTGAATCCT
The DNA here is from genome assembly GCA_013399095.1 of Psophia crepitans. NCBI lineage: Eukaryota > Metazoa > Chordata > Aves > Gruiformes > Psophiidae > Psophia > Psophia crepitans. Next base: position 450,195 of record VWZZ01005472.1, read on the forward strand.
GCCCACTTCGCTTGTGCTGCATGGTTTCAGTGTGAGGCTGAAAAACCTTCTTTTCAGTCACAGACATCCTAAGGGTAAGAAATGGAAAAGTCCCACCAAGGAAGGTTTTTCACACCATGCTTCTGTCTGCGTGACAATACTGCCTTCACAGGGCTTCTTGAAGGGTTTGTAGAATTCGCTATCAGACTTGGTTTCTGACAGCAGTCAGAATCCAACAGCTAAGACAAAAAAATATTTACTGCAGTACTCGTGAAAAGAACTAATTCAAGACAATTAATTTTGCAGTTGAATCACTTTCTTTGAGCCCTACACCCTTCTGCAGACATCCTGAGGTTTCCGTATGGTGATCTTTTTTACATAGATTAAAATGAAAGAATCACAGTATGAGGTAGCAACCCACAGCAAAGTAGAGATGAGGTTACACATGCAACAAGTGCAATTTTCCCAGGCATTGCATTGCAAAGTTAAGTAGCGGTTATCTTTTTGATGGGAGGAGGAGATAGAAGAGGAAAAATAAATAAATGACAGTTTGGATCTGGTGAATCTTTACCACTTCTTTTGGAAGACTTTGCGTTTGGAAGTTGCGTTTGGTGAAGATAAAGCAATCTTGGAACGATATCGCTCTCATGTGAAAAGAAATGTGAGGTCAGCCCCATAACCAAACCTCTTAACCAAGCAAGTTTATAAAGCCATTTATATTGAAATTAGTGTTGGTGCCATTCTTCCTCAACCATGTTCAACAGCAGCCCTTTTGCCTCATGCTGGCTGTTTGCATGATATGTGATTACCTGAGAGTGTTTCTGCATGATGAGATGTGTAGTGATGGACTCATTAGCTGTGTTCCCGTTATGTTGCTATATCTTTTGCAACAAAATCCTGGCAAATCAATTCTCTTTTCTCGCTCCTTCCTTCCTTCCCCCAGATAAGCTGCTTTGTTTGGCATGGTGGGAAGGGAGAAATAAGCATGCAGATGGGCTCCTCTGCCCATGTTTGAGTCATTTTATCTGGAATGGCCTCTGTATGAGACACCTCTGAAGTCCTAATGTACTTAATTGGCTTTATGAAGAATGGAGCAGGAAGGAGGGGAAAGCCCACAGGTGTGTATTTTTTCTCTAGCCAAACTAACAGATACAAATCATCTTTCTGTTTTCCTACATGTTAGTTTCCAGGAATGAAATTACTACAAAATGCAGCAATAAAGCACAAAGCAGCTCCAGCAGCGAAGTAACTGGGAAAGGGAGACTGAGAAATGAAGCAGAGTCCTCTCATTTCTCAAGGCGCTAAATTACTTTCATCAGTCTTAGGGCCAGATTCTGCAAGATGCTGAGCTTTCTCAAGGAGGATCAAGTTCCCATCACCAAATGTAGAAATTAGTGTTGCTGCAAACATTTCAAATACAGTTCAGTGGTTTAGTCCTGGGCTAGAGAGCAGGTGTAAGTGGGATGCTACACGCAAGCCCGGACCTGGCAAAACAGTGTAAGTGGTTTGTTTGTCCATTTCTCCTCATCCTCATTTAATATAACCCAGGCTGGTAAAACTCTTTGAAAATTTAGCTATGCTGGTGTGCATCTATAAAAAAGAATTGCACATACATAAACGTATGCATGAAAGACATGCATCTATACCTGTGGATGTAATGAGATGTGAATATTTATATGCTACAGGGCTGGACAAATGAACACATTTGTATGGACTTGATATTTAAATCAGGATGTCAATATTCTTCTTATTAAAAGGTAGTTGTAAAATACTACATAAAGTACTATATAAAGTACTCTAATACTATCCTTTTTTTTTTTTCTTATGCTTTCTTTAGTCAGGGCATTGTCTGATTTACTTTAGTACCAGTTAAAAGCAATTAAAAATAATTTTTAAAAGAGAGAAGGAATGCAATTTTGCAAAAATCTACCAGCATTAAGATTGCTTTAATTTTCCACAGTTCAATTTTTTTCTGTCTCTTACAAACCATTTCTGTTATTTTTGTTTAAATTACTCTTTAAATGAGGGGGGATGGTTCCTTTTTTCTTTTAGCTATCATTCTAGATAATAATTTTCGATAAACATGGAGGGGTAATACTTTTTATATATAAAATGTCAGGATTTGTTTTAATGGAAAACCTGAAACTATCAAAGAATTGTTTGGAGGTGTTGGTTGGGTTTTCTTCCTTCTCCCAAGACAACAGGTTTCATAACAAAAGTAAGAGGCTGGTAGAAGGTCTATTTTTTTTTCTTTTTTTTTTTTCTCTTAGTGATATCATATGTAACCTCTGAAAGTTATTATTGCTAGGCAGGGACTTTTAGGTAATGAAATTTCTAAGTAACTTTAAGCATTGAAAATTCCTGTTTTCCAGAAATGATTTGGCCAATAACAGCCATGCTTATAAAGATATTTAGTCATGCAAAGTCTGAGTTGGATGCCTAGAAGGACTGTCTGAAAATCGTGGTGTCTGGCTATAGAAAACAAATGAAGGCTGTCTGTCAGAAAGCTAAATCCCACTCAGTTTCAGTGAGACATAGGCTGCCACCTGAGTGAATTGTGGGCTTTCAAAGGACTTCAGTCTCCTGAGGATGTGGATCAATGCTTGAGTGATTAAATAAGATGAGCACTTGACCCAAATTAATTTCAGTTGGATTTCGGCTTCTGCCTTGCTGTCAAATGTTTTAAAATACTACAAGACATTTAAATACCTTTGAAAATTGAGTCCCATTTCTCTCTTGGAAATAAAACATTGGTCCTAAGTCACCTATATAATTTTCAGTAAGTATTTCATCTGTCCTTATTCACTTATTAGAGACAAGACAGTGTGGGTGTTTTGAGTAAATTTTTTGACAGGTACACTTTTTCTTTTTCTTGCCATGGCACAGCACTTAAGGTATGTCTGTAGTGAAAATGAAGCCAAACAAAAGACAGGCTTTTAGTTCACATTGGCTAAACCAGGATTCTCATCTGAATGAAAAGCAGCTGTGAAAACAAGCCGCTTAGGGCTGTTCTGTTATCGGATTGTTCAGTCATGAGATTCCCCTGACATTTAAGTTAGAACTGATGGCCAAAAATCAAACATGAGATGCCTTCTCTCTGCTTTATTTTAACCTAATGTAGCCAGAATTAATCCATCCTATTTAACAATTGCTCAATTTTTACAGTGTAAGCCAAACCCTTATTTTAATGAGATGTTTGTCTATATTTGCATTTAGCTAATCATATATTTCACATATTGGGTGTGGAACAATCAATGCATCATATAGTTTCACTGAGGTGAGGAGATATGAATCTTCTCCTAATGAAGTCGGCTATAGATTTTGCTAAGATTGAGTCCTAGACCTACGGAAGCACTTGAAGATTGCTTTTATCTGAGTCTTTTGGGTTTGTTTCATTTTGCATTTGGTTTTACAGGGTACGTGTTTTACAGCTGTCATCCAGTCCTGTCTTTAGATTAAATGAATCGTTGTCTGGAGGTGCGTCTTTCCACTGATTACAGAGATGGGGTAGTCTCCTGGCAGTACGTTAGCTACTTCTAGCAGAATTTGCCTACATATAATAGCAATCTTACACTAGCCTTGCAGCTCCAATAGACACATCTGCACAGGTCTTAAAAGAGACCTGTTTTTTATTGAGATGCCAGCTGGGATCAAGGAAGGACACCTCCTTGCATCTAAAATTACACTAGACGTCTCTGCTTAGGAAATACATGTGTCTTCTTACAGCTGGATACATGAAAACCAGGACTCAATGCACCCATTTGGATTGGTGGCCATCTGATCAGTAATCTGTGGGGTCTGGGAGTGGATAGCTCCTCCTGCCGGTCTATTCTAGATCCAAGATCCATTCATTGCCTCCTATGGGAACTTTGGCAGAAAGAATTCATGTAGACAGATCGACACAGATTTCATAATCTAAACCTAACTCAGACCCCTAAGATGCCTTTCTTGCTCTGTATGTCTGGTGCCATTTGAGATGAACTAGAGGGTCTCTGCAGCTCTAATAAGGTTGCAAGTCTCCTGTCTGTCATGTCTCTTATCTGCTAGCCCCAAGCAGATACATCTGATACCTGTTGGCTTTCCAAATTAAGTACCAGAACCCCTAAGTTCTTAATGAAATGAATCCCTGAAAAAAAAATCTCATCTTCAGAACAAAATCAGCCTTCCTTTCCATCAGTGTAAGCCAATCAGCTGAAGCGTGTCCTTCACCCCAGATTAACAAGGGTATAACAGGAGGCAGAATTTGACCCCTTTGTGTTCCACAATCTCATGCCATTTTTTGTTGTCATCACCTACACAAAGCTTAGACTGAAGACGACCAGTTGCAAATATTGTTCTGCACTGCCAACTTTTCAGAGACAAAGAGTTTCTTTTTATTTATTCATTTTTCAGAAAGCAACACTTTATAAAAGACTTGAGCAACAGCTGAGACCTTGTGAGGCTTTCTAAGACACGTGATATTTCAAAGCTTTCAGAGAGTTTTGTAATGCGTACTTATCAAACAAGCCAAGTGATGCAGTTACATCGCTGCCAAACCAAGGGCCTTATCCAGCCTTTTGAGGTTGGTGGGAGGCCTCTTGGCAGACTACACTTAAGAGTTACACCATGTCCTTTGGGGGTATTCTTCACAAGTTGCTAACACAGCTTCAAAGCATGATTTGTTCCCTTTGGTTCTACACTTTGCTGTGCTTCCTTTTCCAATGAAAACTTCTCTATGTCTCCTTTTCTTGTGGGCGGCCCCCTCCTCTGTGCTCCTTTTGTACATGAAATTTCTAAACACAATATTCTTTTGGGTCTGAAATAGCTTTTTTCTTTGGTTGTTTATTTTGAGTCATGCATATAGGACTTTTTAAGGTGCCTTCACCTTAAAAAGTATTTTTAAGGATATTTCTATGTACTGGTACTTATTTTTGTGATCTTTTGCACTGTTACTCTGACAAAAACAAAAACTGGGAAAAAAAAAAAAGCACACTTTCTGGTGAACTATTGTAATTTGTAAGCTCGTTGTTTGTTGTTTGTAATGTACTGAGTCTACAAGCCGAGCTAAGGAAGGATTAAGGCAACAGTTTGTGTTGGCAGTGTCACACCATATCTAGTTCACCTCTGTTTTCTTTTTCTCTCCTTTTTTCTTTAACATGTGGGACTATCATATTGGTGGTGGGAGGCAGAGGAACTTGTGTTATGATTCTAAGGTTATGTTTTTTCTCCTGGCAGTCACAGAAACCAGAATTTTGAAGAAATTGCATGATTCTCAAAATATCAGCCAGGTGTTCAGCCAGAAGGGAGACTGCACTCAACTGTGGAGATGTAGTCACCTAGAAATCGTGACCTGTAAGAGGGAGTGAGGGTATTAAGTCTCCCCATTACAGTCGCGATGAGGCAATGCAGAAGGCAAAAGCTCTCAAAGGTTATGCTGTTGGAAACCAGGCGTGGTAACTATCAGCTGAATACAAGCATTTCAGGCCTTTTTCCACAATTAATTTTTGTCATGGAATCAATTACTAGTTAGTCTGCAAAAACATAGCCTTAATTATCCTGTAAAATATCAGAGATGTGCTTCAAACATGGGAGAGAATTTCAGACCTCTAGCTGACAGTAATCTGAATCTCTCCAGCTAGATCACTGGAGCTCTCCCTGATATCCCAAAAAAGAATTGGGGATACTTTTACTCAAACAATCATAACATTTAATGAAATGTTGAGTACAACAGGTGATCCGAAGAACAGTGTTTGCTTAGAGAATCTCCTCTCCCCATCCCTTCCTCACTTAGGATGCTTGTGGCACCTTTTCTCTAAACTACTGACTGCTGTTCACATTGCAACACTATTCGCTTCTTGATATGCCGATCATTACTCTCTCCATGGATTTCAATCCCACAATCATCTGGTACGATTTCTGCATGGGAAATTATTTACTCACTTTTGCATGCCATAGCCCTTTACAGTTCCTTCTTGCATCATTTAGGCAAACCCCTTTCTGATGTGTTTTGTCATTGCTGCCAATCTTGAGCACGTATATTGGTAAGAAAGGGAACTGATTGCTTCTGAGGTAAAGCTTAGATACAGCCAGTTGGAGCTTCACATCACATTCACGACACAGAAGTACTCAAACACCCAAGACCACTCCATGAAATTTCAGATAGAGGTTAGCAGATCAAGAAGGTACATGTTCTATCAGGCATCCAGCCATAAAAATCTCTACTCTGAGTTTTGCAAATGAAATATTTAACATAGACCATTATATCTAAATGATAGCGAGATGCTAAACATTGTAGTACCTAACCTGCTTTGAAACCCACACCGTGAAAGAAACAGAGCCAGCTTCAGACCTCATCCTAATCCTGTTGAGGTCAATATAGATACATCATAGATGAATTTAGCCTTGGATTGCCCTAGGCAAGGACAGTGATGATCTCCTGCAAACTGGGGCTGACATATATGAATTCAAGTCAGGACCTTGTATTTGTCATCCTATACTGCTGTCAACAGGAGTTGCATTCACTGCACTTACGTGTCTTCTAGCAGAACTGTGGATAAAACTTGGGATAAAGCAATGAACTTGAGCTCCGCTTAAGCCCATGGTATGGCTTAAGTCACCTTAAGGAGTTTCTGGAAATTTGTGTAGGGGGAAAGGCGATCTGTTGGTGGTCTGTTGCCAACCAGCTTGGGAGCCCACCCACTGACTTTGAAAGGGTTTAATGGAATTTTAATGACGTCCGCCCCTGGATGGACTGTGAACTGTATCCTACTTGAAAAATTGAAGGCACCTTAAAAAGCAAAAAAGAAAAAGAAAAAAGGAAAATAGCAGCTTCACAGATTGTGAAAGCTAGCTGCAATTAAATAGTTATAATAATAAAAGATTTGCTCTTTCTACAGATGAGCCCTTCATCATTCATTTTACTTTGTTCTACTCAAATTATATTAAACAAACCTCTCAGAACACTACTCATTTCAGTAGCAAAGCAAAGCAAAAAAATCACAACTTTTTCTTAATGGTCTGTCCAAGGGTAATGCAAGAGTCTCTCAGTTACAGTAAAAAGCAAAATGGAGATTTAGATTATTCCCCTTTCACTATCTGGTTTTCTAAAGAGAATTCCACAGGACGTTGCCTCAGTCCAAGTCAGTTTTGTAGACAATGTAACATGTCTTAATACCCCGTTCGGGGATTGAAAAGAATTTAGCCTTAGCTTCTTTTGTTTTCTATGGTTACTGTTGTACAGAAGAAAGACTTAAACTGTAAATAATGTATATTTAATAAAAAGAGACTTTTTGTATGATTTTGTGTGGAAGACAAATGCCTCCTCCTGTGTTTTTATTTTACCTTATGGCTGAATGAACATTAAAAAGTGCTGATTATGGGAAAACAAATTTCCAGGCATTTGTGTGTTAACTCAAAGCCAACAGATCTCACTGGATAGTAATAAAAGCCGAAATGCCCACCACTTGGATTTATTGATTTCAGCTATGGCTAAAAGTTATTGTCAAAGGATATCTGGTCATCACCCACATCCCTGACAGAACTCATTAGTGCAGGTTGGCAGCACCTGCCCTGGGCTGCATAAGGGCACAGATGCCTAAGGCATGTCTGGAGATGTGCTTTAGTTCTGGTTACAAACCATGTGTAGTCACAGCTCTATATGTTTCCAGGTCCCGGTGCACACAAACGTATGTGCACATCCATACACCCTCTCCCCAGCCTGCCGTGCATAAACCCTGCTATATCCATGTGTTCCCTAGTGCAACAACCACACTTCAGCCTGTCAGAGGGGTCACGCTCACACTCTGCCACCTTCACACACATCCCCAGCATGATAAACTGGAGCTGGCTCAGTCCCGGTGACTCTGCCTTGGTTTTATGCTTTCAGTCTCACTGATTATTCCTCCCACTCCACTCCCACCCTGTGGAAACAGAGCACTTCAATCTCTTGGTCTCCTTTGAAAGTCACAGTCTTTGATACTGTCAATCAACCATGCACCAGTAAACACTGACTTAGAAAATAGCAAATCTTAATTAAATACAAAGGAGGGCTCTTGAAAGAGTTTCACATGCTTGGATTTGATGCAACCCCAAGGATGAGAACCAGGATTTATACATCCTATGTTTCAACCAGCCAAATAGTTTTATATTAACAAGGGAACTGTGGGTCTTATTATCTTAGGATAATAAGATAAGGATAATCTGTATGAGTTTTATTTTTTCCCCTTTAATTCTGGGTGGGCTGTCATCCAGAAGACAGAGTTAACAAGTGTCTGTGGTAGCTGCGTGGAGGTGTTTATTCAGTCAGGGTAACTTTGCAGTACCTCGATTGGGGTTCTGCAGCCAACACTGCACAAGCACCCACCTCAGGGCTGGTCCAGCCTAGTACAGGTGTCACAGTCCACAACCAGCCGTGCAGCATGCAGGCACAGAAGTCATCCTACCCAACAATACCCTCCTGGGGTCCCCATGCTCCTGATCGGGCTGGGACAAAGGGGCGAGTTATCAATTGACTTAGCAGAATCTTTAAGTTCCAATGAATCTGACACCAAGTTACTTTTCTAAGAAAAAAAAAAAGAGCAAGCAAGAGCAATAGCCATATAAATCTTCCAGCTTTCCTCCTTCATAGCTAATATAGTGGGAGCAGTGACCTTACGAAGGCTTGGAAGGACAAATACCAACTCCTACAATTTTAGTTTTAATCCAACCCTTGAAAATTAAATTTGCATAGCTTACAGTATGGAAATATCACTGGGAATTGTTTTCTGTTTTTTGTGAGTGAAAAGAGAGAGATCTGCTTAGGAAGGTTCTTTAGCTTCCCTCATACTTTTTTTTTTTTAAGTTCATTATTCTTCTTACTTCCTGACTTCTCATGTGATGAGTTAAAGACATTATTCAGAATATTGCATTAAATAATTGAGCTAGTGTAATTGAAATGCATATATCTATTTGGTGGCCCAGTAAAACACCATTAGTTGCAGTTTATGCCTAGCAAGTAATGTCTGGAAGAAGGGACAAGAAGATAGCATGGTGGGGTGCCATCAAACTCACTCTTCCTCAGTACCTGCTGTCCTTTTCTATCAGGTAGAATAAATAAAATTTTTAAAAAAATCACCTCTTCTGCAACATCCACATGAGTAGCAAGGGTTTTATGTTAAGCTTTGCTCCTTCAACAAAAGGCCCATCGGCAAATGCATATAGACAAATACCATTAAGAGAGCACTGCTGTGAAAGAAATGGGGGAGAGCCCTGCTGCAGTTAACTGTGGTGGTTTTTTGCTTTTTCCCCACAGCATGGGTACCAGGCTGCCGCAGTCAGTGCTTATTTTTCTATACCTGTTAGCCTAGTCAGAAATCATAAAAAGCAGCCATGCAAGGTCATATTGTTCCTCCAGACCCCATGCTGGTGATGCCTGTATTTAACTCTTCTTGGTTTGAGACCATTGCGCTTGCTTTCTCAAAGCCTAAGCCAAATAGCTTTGCCTCAGTTTAAGCCCATTACAGCTTGTCCTAGTCCCAAGGGAACAGAAAGAACAGCTCGATCCCTTTCTGTCACGCAGCAGCCCTTTTTCTCTGTTTAACAGCTATCTTATCCCTCCAGTTCCCCACTCACTTCAGCCTTGTTCTCAGAGAAACCAACCCCACTTCCTTTACACCTTTTCTTGTTTTTTTTAACCCTGTACAATCACAGAAAGCAGCCTGATAAGAACTTAATGCTTTATTTTACCTGTTGGGTGTATCAGAATTCACTGTAGCATAAATCTCTTTGGTTTGTTTTTTATTTCCCCTCCTCCAGTTTATTTTCCCCAGTTCTACTCCCTGCACCCTTCTCTAGCAAAGTGCCACTGGACCTCTGAAGTGATGGGGGACAAGACATGCTTCAAAGGCAAAACATTTATGGGGCACCAATAGTACAGTAGGAAACTAGAAACTGACAGGTCTGGCAGATCTCTCCTGTATCCTTCACTTAGTAAGGAGACCATGTCTAAATACAAGGTGGCTGCTGGGTCTCTGCTATTGCTAGGCTACAGAGAAAAAAAATCTTTAATGTGGAAGAGAAGCGGCTATTTTACGTGTTACAAGCTTCACTGTAAAATAATGGGTAGTAAACAGGACAGAGCAGGAAATGAACAGGATCTGATGGAGAGAATGTGGAGATGATCAATGAATAAAAAGCAACAAGCTGCTACATAACAAATGAAGGATTCACCATGAAATAGTTCAGCTTCAATAACCTAAGCTAGCAGTCTGCTTGCAAGTTTATACGGTTAAAATGAAGCATTTTTTCCTGAATGTAGCATTGCACATTTGAGCAGAGTATTGGCCTTGAGATAGGAATATAAATGATAAGAAAACAAGTGAAATGTACAATGGACATTTTACTTCTATATGGACATCAGTACTAGGTGGTCATCCTAGGAGCTGATGCCTAAAACACCATAGCTCCCCTGACTAGACAGCTGCTGGAGATGGAGTGACAGAAAGTTGGTGTTGTTTTTGGGTTTTTTTACTGGCAGATGAGAAATTTGCTATTTCTTTTAAAATTTTGATCTCAACCTAAGTCTTGCTTAGGACCTTCTGTTCTTTAAGGTCATCCCTTACCTGAATTTGGTTGAGGAGTGAGAAAACCAGGAACAGTTCATAGAATCATAGGACAGCCTGGTGTCACAGCTCAGCAGCTGAGCCTCATGAAGCCACTCCTTTCCCCCTGTTGGTGGGATGAGGAGGAGGATGAGAACAACAAAGGGGAAGCCTCCTCGAGTTGAGATAACAGCCATTAAATCGGCCAGCAAAGGGAAACCAACAAAGCAGTAGTAGTTATAATGGGATGTAAAAAAAGGTGATAACAAAGAGAGCAATTTACCGATCAACAACCAGCCCCAGGGCCCGGAACAGCCCACACCCAGACCATCCTGGAGCAGCACCAACCTGCCCCTTCCCAGTCAGCCCCCTTTTATGGGAAGCATGACAGCAGCTGGTATGGAATAGCCCCACTCACCTGGCCTGGCTCCTGAAAATTAACCTTATCCTAGCCAAAACCAGGACACCTGGGTTGGAAGGTACCTCAAAGATCATCTAGTTCCATTCCCCCACCCCCGACATGGGCAGGGACCCCCTCCACTAGACCAGGCTGCCCAAAGCCCCATCCAACCTGGCCTTGAACACTTCCAGGGAGGGGGCATCTACCGCTTCTCTGGGCAGTCTGTTCCACTACTTCATCACCCTCACAGTGAAGAATTTCTTCCCAATTTCTCATCTAAACCTACCCTCCCTCAGCTTAAAGCCGTTACCCCTCATCCTGTCACTACTTGCCCTTGTAAACTCTTTTTCTCCAGACTTCTTGCAGGCACCCTTTAGATACTGAAAGGTTGCTATGAGGTCTCCTCTCCCCAGAGCCTTTTCTTCTCCAGCCTGAACAACCCCAAGTCTCTCAGCTTCTCTTCACAGGAGCAGTTCTCCAGCCCTCTGATCATCTTCGTGGCCCTTGACCTGCTGGTTACATTTCTTTTGATGCATCCCAGGATATGGTTGGCTTTCTGGGCTGCCAGCACACACTGCTGGCTCATGTTGAGTTTTTCATCAACCAACACCCCCAAGTCCTTCTCCTCAGGGCTGCTCTCAAGCCATTCTCTGGCCATCCTGTAGTTGTGCTTGGGATTGCCACAACCCATATGCAGGACCTTGCACTTGGCCTTGTTGAACTTCATAATATTCGCATGGGCCTACCTCTAAAGCCTGTCAAGGACCCTCTGGACAGCTGATTTCACTCAGTCATAGTAAGCCATGGTAAAAAGTCACATGGGCAGGACTGCAGGACTTCTCTGCCACAGGATAGGTCTGAACCCATATATGTGCTGTCTTCCACAGGTAGGATATGCCCGAGATTTATGCAAAAGATGGATTAAGACCCACAATTAACATCTGTTTTTAGGTATATACAAACATACACACACACCCCCCCTGAATTTCCTGTTCACATCAAGTATAGTCAAGCACTAGGCTGTGCATTTCAGGCTGTTTCTCTGCTCATGCAGCAGAGACAAGTTGCCTTGCACAGGCATCAGCTTTGTTTCCTACTACTTCTGCTGCCCAGGACAGAGGAGAACCTCAACCCCACGTGGTTAAGCAAAAAAATCTCCCTTCCTTATTTCTCCCTGTCCTCCTAAAAGGCAGCAAGTTGATGTGAAAACAGAAAGATATCTGCTTCCCACTGGAAGGAGACCATGTAAAAAGTGATAGGGAAAAGATATGGCTCGCTCTCCCCCACCAACACTGCCAAGAGTTCAGTAAATATTGCCATAAGAATGTTGCTGCAGAAGGAAAGGATTTTCGTTTTTATTTTCCAGAGCAGGCTGCTATGCAGGACCCTTATAATCTGATCCAGAGACGACTCAGCATCACCAAGTTCAGGAATCTCTGTAGTCGAGAAGGAGAGGCTATTAAAGGGTCTCCATATATCCCTGAGGGCAGGAAATGGTTCTGGGATCTCAGACCCAGCATAACACCTTGAGGCACTACCTTGAGAAAAAAACAGCATCAGTTACTCCTCAAGCTCAATATAGTTTTATACACACACACACACACATTTATATACATATAGACTCCCAGATGTATATGAACAGAGGTAAAAAATACATACATCTACATATATGTGCTTACATATATATAAGCATATATATTTATATGTATAAGCCCCCCCCCCCCACATAGGTTTACACTTCCGAGCCAGTGAAAAGCCCCCTAATCCCTGATTCCATGCAATAAGATTTCTTCCTTCACAGTAGGAGGACCTGAGTTTGCTGAGGCAAAAGAAGTATCGCGCTGCTTCTTGCCTCTCATCCCGTGCAGGATTTAAAAGCCCAAATCCCACTTGCAGCCTGGCACTAGATACCCACAAGGCTCACGCCTTTGGGACCACAGCTCACGTGCTGAGCTGCTGACTCCAAGTACAAAGAGGTGAAGGGAAGACTGACTCTGGAGGCTGCTTTGGAACCAAGTGACATCTGGGATTAGTATACTGGATGCCTAAAAAAATTGAAAACCATTTGTTTGATGGCAGTAATGAAGATAAATAGTGAATATATTATAATCCACTAAAATAGACAGGAGATAAAGGCCATAAATTGGCCAACATATAAATATCATGGTGTTTTTATAAAAGGCTCCTCTATATTTGCTTTAGCCACTATCTTTCCTGTGCCTGTCGTTACTCTAACATGGTTGCTGCCCACTAGTGAGGTTACATGTTGATGCAATTAAAATAAATAATAAAGGACAATAATTAATAACAGTATTTCTTTCCATTATGAGAGATTACTATTGGAAAAAACCTCACCCAAACAGATAGTCTTTGAGGGAAAAGGTCAAACATCTCAAGGAAGTGGTTTCTGGATCTGGATTCAAGGTGGGTTTTCTGGATAAAGATTGTGTTTCAAGCCCAATCTATCAATGTAGTCATGTAAACTAAACAACATAGGGGTTTGCTACCCTGGTAGGGAATTAATTAGATTTAAATTTGCATTAGATTTGACAGCACTCTCATAAAATGCTAAAATCTTATTAAAAGACTGGTGATTGACTGAATATTTTTGAGGCTTTATGCATTTGGGGCTCAAATCTCCATTATGTTGTCTCATCTATTGACATTCGCCATCTTGTGCCAAAAACCTGTCAATGTCTGCTTGTCTCAGAATACAGCTTCTGTCTTTGGTTCTTTCTTAGAGTCTAGTACAGAAGAAAAAAAAAAAATCTCTAGAGAATTACTATGAAGAGCTCACATGTGAGCTGCCAAAATCCAAAGATACAACAGGCTCGACCTTGCCTCCAAACATAAAATATGTCACATGCACTATGGAAAAGGATCCAGAACCAGAAGTAGAACAAAATGTTCAGACACAAGGATTTGGATCAGAGCGACTTCCAGTAATTCGCAGAAGAGTTTAAATTTAAAGTTCCTAATTTAATCTGTTTGAGTATGATCAGTGGGCAGGAACCCCACAAATATGTGATTTGCTTCCATGGACTTTTGGGTGTTCAGCAGCGCAAAAGAGCCTGATGCTGAATATGCAAAACCGTTAGTATCATTATTAGTGTTACTTTGCAGGTTTAACTTTATGCATAATTGGAAAAAAATTATTTTCACCACTAGAAAATCATATAACACATATTTCGAAAGCCTAGTTCTCATATTCATACCTTCTCTCCTTTACTTTCTTGAGACGTATTAGAATACCTGACTGAGAGTACAAACACAAACTTAGAGTGCTTATAGGCCCATAAAGATGGGCAACATGGCCAAGACTGGAAAGGACTTACGTCTGCTGAGAAGGTAACAGAGTACCGATGCTTAACGAGTGCACTTAAAAAGGACAGCAGCTGAGTCTTTCTAATGATTAAATATAAATTGATGCCTTTCTAAGGTTAGATATTGTCCTTCTCTTAAGGAGATGTTAAATATGTGAAATTGAGGTTGAAGTCTATCCGGACTGTTTGACAAAGATTGGATTCAGCTTCAGGTTCAGACACCTAATTTAGGGGTTCAATTCACTTTCTTAAAATACAGTTCTAGCTCCATTTGCAATACCCAACACAACCATATGTTTGGCAGACATAATAGAGTACGTCTTATGAGAGACCAGACTAGTGGATAAGAAGTAGCGTGCTCAATAATGTCTACCATGGCACCAGATGCCAATATTTAGGCAACCATCTCTCACCCTTAACTCACTTGTCAATACATAAATGCAGGTGTCCTACTTTGCAAGCTACACAACACACCTTTGCACAGTTTCAAAACAATTTCCTGCAGTGTGCAGAACTTTGCAGTGCAAGTGCCTGTTTTAATCAAAACTGTACATTCTCACACAGAAGCACAAAATCCAGTGAAGTCACATCGCTCCCAGATAACCCTCTGACTTCTTGAACAGCATGAAATCTGGATGAAGTTTCCTTTTGTATTGTCAGTGGGAAAGGCTGAGAGGGGAGGAAAATAGGCTTGCTGCTAAGCATCTGCACCTTATGGACAAAAAACAAATTTCAAAGGGAGACTGCCAGAAGGCAGATTTCTCAGAGGTACGGTGATAAGGGAGCAGTTCAGGTTTAAAGAGGCATTGAACTAAAAATAATCAGCATAGTTAAAAAAATATTGAACAGCTGTTTTTCACAGCTAATGTTCACCATATACAGGCTGGAGCTATTGACATTCAGGTGAAGCAGTGAAGCTGACTGCTTTTCAAAAGACTCGCATCTGGGCTGTCAGGATACACTGACATTTCAGCTGAAAACTGTCCCCTGCTTTCCTTCCCGCTCCACCCGTTGCTACTCAAGTGCTTCAGGAGCCTTTAAGCAGTTCATTACCAGAGTCACAGTCCCTGGAAAATCAGCAGGAATTTCCTTGAATGACTTCAACAAGTCAAAACTATCTTCTGAGTGAGTCAGAGGGGAGCTCTACTTTTCCCATCTGTATTGTTCTAGCGACTTTCCTATCCGTAGTTAGAATCCTCAAACAGTCCAGCTCCTCTCTTTCAGTATCTTCATATTTTTTCCAGCTTACCCCCATTCAAAGTACTTGAAAGCTGCTTTTCTGGAGACACTATGTTTGAATTTTTATTTTTCTATTATTTATACTTATGTTTGTGCTCATGTTGGTTTGTTGTGTTTTGTTTTGTTTTGGTTTTAATTTTCGTGTGTAAATAATCTCTACTACTAAATAGGTGTCTTAACTTTCTCCACCCAACCAAAAGGTCTTTCCACTAGTTTGCACTCTGGACCAAGCTATTCAGAACAAACAAATTACACTATAATAAATTCCTACACAGTTCGGTGGAATTATGCTAGCAAAGAATTACCTACTTACCCTTCACCTCATTAGCATCTTTATAGTACAGTTAACTAATGCAATGTGTGGGCCAAATTCGCTAGTTACTATTAAGGACTAGATCACCTTGAGAGCTCTGCATTTATATCATTATAAACCTGATGAAATTTAATGCTGCTCAGAAATGAATCAAGCTCAAAATTTCCAATGATTAAAGCTGAGCTGTGCTTTGTAGCCCTCTGAAAAAGTTCTGGCTGAAATAAAACAATGTAAAATAATAAATTATTTTCTACCTTCTGCATTTACTTATCCCTGGGGACCTGAAAGAAATCTGGTTTGGGGTTTTTGTTGTTGTTTTTTAATTCCCTCTAAATCCCCAAAGCATTAATTAACTGCTCATACTTTTTCCACCAAATAATAGATAGTGACGCAGTTTGTTAACCCAGCTAGGACATTTATCCCAGAACTAGCATCCCTTGTCATTAATACACAGCTTCCTCGGGATTGCAGGTACAGTATTACCTTCCAAACCATTACCACAATATTTCAGCAGGAATTTCCCCAGACAATTTTTTAGCTTACCCACAGATTTGTTTTTTGAAGGATTATCACTTTTTCAGCTTTGTATAGTCTTCTGATTCTGCTTAATGATAGCCAGGTGTCTTCTGAAGGCTGAGAACTGTCTTGCATCATAACACCCCTGTACTCTCTCCCTCACCCTCCAGAGAGATGTCCAATTCTTTCTGTTTGCTTACTTCTGCAGTTATTAATTTTTCTTCATCTATTCAATCTGTGCTCAAGGGCCAACTAGACCTAAATAAGATCTCACTCCCTTTCTCTCCCCCACCCTTCTCTGTCCATCTACCTTTTCATCTCTCTGCAAGGAGAGAGCTCTAAATCTTATGAAATATTTTAGGGCTTATTGTGGGAAGTTAAATTAGATGATCTGATCTCTCATCAGGATTTAAATTATATGACTGCAGGAAGAGGTGATATTGTAGCATAACCCCTGAAATCTGTTCCACTAACCGATTCACAGTGTGACTCGGGCAAAATGTTTAGTACCTGCTCCAACACAAGCTGAAGCCAATAGGAATATTACAGAGTGTCAAGGAGTAGACCAGCTCCTTCACCCCTAAGGGTCTCTGTGGGAGCTTGAGTCATAGGAAGATTCTCACTGACACGATTGTGTTTGAACTAGTACTCTAAGGCATTATAAAATGGAAATTCAGATTTGGGTCACCAAGACTGGCTGCGAGGTTTCATGAATTAGTGTTTCTGAAGCTGCCTTACAGGAAAAGGTTTATAGAAAACAAATGTAAATCTGGGTAATAATAAGAATTCTCGAGGCAGTTTTAATGGAAAAACATTGATTTATTTGCATATAAACAATTTACAGAAATGTGAAGGTTTTGTTAACATTTTCATGAGTAAGTTATTCAAAATCCTCTACACACGATGAAATATGCCATATTAACAACGCTAGAAAGGGGTGCTCAGATATATTATGCGTTGATGCAGTAAAGGTGAAATTGTTTGCAACTATGTGAAAGAAAAACAAAAAAAAAACCTTCTCAAAAACACTATGCATTTGCTTCATGATAAGTTGTCAAAAATATTATTCAGATGCTCATTTGGGATCAAAAGGCCCTTTGCAATGCCAGGCTTTCCAGGGGACACAAATGCATAATTTTACCCATTACTCTGGCAAAGTGCTAGCAGAATTTCTCTTTCACGTTAAGGCATGCTGTTTGCCTCCGTCTGCAGCTCTGAGGTCCCTTGTGGTAGAGTTGCTAGGAAAATGCTAAATTATGTCTATGAAAAATTACATAAATTCCATACACACACCTGATATTTTTCTCTCTTTTTTAAACTTTTTTTCACCAGTCACAATAAATATCTCCTGCCTAGCCTTTGTCATACAAAGGAATAACTGGCTATGGGACTTGCTAGACTTTGTAGTGCAGAAATAACATGAAAAAAAAAACCCCTAAATAAGCTAACTTAAAAGCCTTTCAGCATTACTGCACTGGTAGCAGAGCTTTGATGAAGGTCTGGGAACTGCGTCCACAAAGGCAGCAGACCTTTTGCTCTCTTCCCTTAAAACTAGTGACTCAGAGCAGTAAAATAGAGCATCATCTCTCCCTGTAGCGGGCACTTCCCCAGCAGCCACCAAAGTGCCACCCCACGTGTTTCACTGCAGGGTACCTGTGATCTCTTCAAATGGCAGCATGAAGCACATGGAGGAGGTACAGCTGCTTCAGCACTGATTCCCAGCACCACCAATAGTCTTAATTTAATGCGCCCTTCTCTAAAGACCATCCTCTGATCGTGTTGCTTTTCCTGTTCAGTGTTTTTCTGCACAAGCTGGTGGGAGTGACTTGACCAGAAGGGAAGGAAACATGACTGCAAGGAGAGGGGAGCTTCAGGGGAGGTCCTGTTATCCAGGTGAATCTTCCGCTAGGGTTTGTGAGCCCCAAAGACAAACATTGTCAGTCTTTCAAGAGTCATAAGAGGATCTCTGTATTCGAAGGGAAATATGAAGAGTCAAATCTTCCAGGGTGTATTGAAAAAAGATTTGTGTCTTTCTTTCTTGCAAGAACTTGCAGGTCATCACATTACTGTGGTTTTACTTCAAGATAGTCAGGTCCCAACTGTTATCCTTGACCAACTGTTGATAGAAATAAATCAATCATCTTTCCTCCAAGTGACGAGTGATGTTCTTCTGCCCGATGTGGCACAGGAAGGCTCTGACACGGGGGCGGCAGGACCTTCGGCGCCACAGTGGCTCCACGGCTTGATAAGCAGCTGGTCCAGGCTGCACATCTTGTGTCGTTTGGGGGTCATACAACTTGGCTTCCTTTTCACTCGCCTCTTTCAGTATTCAGGAGAAAACGGTGTATCTGTGAGCAAAACTAATGCCCCTGGCAGGACCACCCTGCTCTCTCTCACCCGCCTCCGCCCCAGCGCTGGCGAGCGCAGCAGTCTCCCGGGGCCGGGAGGGTCCTGCGAGGCGGCTCCTCTTGGGACTGTCACGAAAAGATCTACCCACAAGATTCCATCCCCGGGCACGAGAAGAAGGTGGTTCATGGCGCTGCGAAACCCGGGGGCAGCACCGCGTATTCTCAAGCGCCATCTACTGGTGTTTTACCTGGGAACTGCTCACCCGCGTACCAACACCCTTTATTACGCCGTTCGGCAGGGTGTGTTTGGTAGTTTTGTGTTCCTATGAGTTTCAGAAGAAACCACGCAGCCAGGTATAAGGCAGGACAACAGAGATCCTTCCCTGCTGCCTGGGAACCATCTCCGGGAAAAGCCTCAGCCAGGTTTTCATTCCGTGAGATCAGGGAATTCAGTCAGAACATCCCAAGTCACGCGAAACTGGGCTTCATTCATTCCTCTGCCTGTGGGACTGCTTGCTCACTTTCTTCATCCGTGTAAGGAAAAGTCTCCAAACACTACAAGCATAGTCAGTAAACCAGCACCTCCTAGGCAATATAACTAAATCCCCAGAGCCTGCGAGACTGTGTTCTGCAAAAGCTCTCCAAACACTGCATTTCTCTGAACTGTGGAGCAAAACACCTCTGTTGGTCAACTCTCTTACACTCTATCATTTTCTTTAACAAAACTGATTAAAAGAATATCTATCATTCACTTTTACTAAAAACTGCTCCTTGTGCCTTCTTTTTTTTCTTTCCTAATTGTCTTCTCTCCCTTAGTTAGTTTAAGAAAATGGCTTTTTTATTTTTTCTTTTCTGCCAAAACTTTGTTGAATTTCAAGCACATTTGCTAAAATTTTTAATATCTAAGTGAAGAATAACTACTTACTAGGAAAAGCATATACTAAAAGGTATTTTCAAAGTACCTTTGGATATTCTCAGTTCTGAAAAAGTTCTTTGAAGATAACATCCCAGCTCTCTCACCTGGAGACTTTAATATCCTGAAGTAGCTCAGAGCATCTACGAAAGTGTTCAGAGCCTCAGCGGCACATGTCACAGAAGTCATTATGATAATGCATTCCTAATTTCCAAAGATAACTACTTCTTGGCAGAAATCATCTTACAAGATATTACTGACCCATACAGAACATGTTAGTGATGTTGACCCTCATTACCATTTTGTAATGGCCCTTAGTGGTGGGCAACATTCTGTATGTTTCGTACACCCACAGCTCCCACACATTGTTCAGGAGACTGGTTCCTTCAGGGGACCAAAAATATTGCACATTTTCATCTCCCCCCAGTAATAATAGACTTGGAAGTAATTTAAAATAGAAAGGCACAACTCCCTGCACAGTGGTCAAAGTGTCTGCAGGCACTGCCTGTGAAACGTGGTTTGAAGCATTCCGTTGTATATCCTCCACACACAGCAAACCAGATCCTTATCAAATGGACGGGTGATTTTCAAATCATGTTAAAGAACTTTGGACTTGAAATAAACCTCGACAGTGAGTGTCGCTGGATTCTTTGTTACAAACTCCCAAAATTTTGTGAGCTTACTAAGCAGAAACCTTCCCCTACCCAAATCAAATATCTGCAAAACAGTTTATACAGATCTTAGAAGATGATTTTTGCACTAATAACGGTCCTGATCTGTAACAAACTGATGTCATTTCCCATGAAGGAAAAGAATAAATTACAAAGTGGGAAAATGCGTCCCAAATAACAGACTCAGGAACCAATCTCCACATCGAGGGGACAGACCTCAGTGCAGGTCACTACCAAAGGTTCAGCAGCTGACCTCTACAGTACCCTGGCCAAAAAAAATATCCCTCCCACGTGCTTTGTCACTTCTGAGAAATTCCAGCTATTAGTAAGGTGTTCTAACCTTATATTGCAATTAATGTAATAAATCACTATTTCAAAGGAACTTCCCATAATATTGTTGTGCTACTCAAACTGGCTACTCTCTATTCCCTAGACCCCAAACAAAACTAATTGTCACAGCATCCCTCAGTACCCTCTTTACATCCTTATACATTAATTACGATGAAAAAGACATTTTAATATCAATAAATAACATCTTTGTTCAGCTGCATTTCCTTTCATATTGGAGGTTATTGAGATGCACATAAAAGAGTTGGATGAAGGTTAATTTGCTTCTCCTGTTTACTGGCTAATCCCAAAATCCGGGACATTAGAAGAAAGAAAGAACAACTTCAAATGCAATCATTTTGCTGAGAACTCAGTGGATTATTTTTTTTAAAAAAATATTATTAATGCTTTTCCCCTATGGAAATGTAGTGCGGAGAATTTATTATCGCCAATGTAGAATGGCAGCAGCACATCTGTGCACCAAAGGTCAGGTAAGATTAGAAAAGTTAGTCCTATTGGGGTATTTTGTTAATACCTGATTCTGGGTCCCAGGGAAGCCAGAATGAAAGTGGTGTGCCTCAGAGACCTCTCACTTCAGCTTACCTAAAAATACCAGGGATAAACCAGGACCTTTGGAAGTCATCAGGAATTCGTTTTCTTTCTCAGCTGATTACTAGAGCAAGCTTCCTCTAGAATAATCAATGCACTCTGTCCCTAGTAGAATTTGTACCAGGAAGTGGTCAAATATGCTTAAACAATGGTCAACACCTGAGGTAAATGTCTCCTGCTCCCTCTGAGATCCTGAGAGATCAGAAGTTTAATACATATAGTTTAGTACTTTTATGCAAAGCAAGCCCATCCCTTTGTCTAAAACCAGCCAAGCTCCTTCTCACAGACGTGCTTAAAACCACCAACCTCTCCTCAGAGAAGATGCCAATATCAAACACCTTTTGCAAAGGCCTGATTCAACATTGAACACTCTGTACGAGGGCTGCAGTCATTTCTAATTATGTCCTTTATCTAATACGTTTTTATCTTCGCTGTTGTTAAGCCTTGTTCAGCTTTATTTTGCTTAATTCTAGTTGCCATTTTCACCTGTACTTCTACCTAGATTTGTTTGTCCTGTCCCCAGCCACCCTCATATTACCCCATATCATCCAAATTTGGGAGAATTGGAATGGCATTTATTGCCTACCTCCTGCCAATGCAAGCATCTTCTGCTGCCTTACAAAAACAGTGGTCATTTTACCGCAGAATACAAATTCTCTCGGATACTTCAGCCGCAGCATCTGTGTGGCTGAACCCAACTTATGAAACATTTATTAACTCATGGGCAGTTAGATCTAGTTGGGTCAGTTTGAAACTGTAAGGAAAGGGGGTTGGTTTTGTTTAATTTGGTTTGGTTTAGGTTTTTTGTTTGGTTGGTTTTTTAATTTTAAATAACCTGACCTGGAGATTACTGCACTTGACATTTTGGACATTCAGAGATATGGATATGCTGTATTGTACCACAGCATGGTATGGAGCACAGGCTCAGCAATTGGCTAAAACACTGCATGCTTTTTACATGTATATCGCATGTGCAGAGAGAGCCCAAGTGTGGCCATGTTTCGTGTATGTATGATGCATCATCAAAGCAGCAACAGACTGCCGTGCATTGCGGCAATTCCTATCTGCATACAACACTGAGCTCTCCCAAAAGTAAGCCTTGGCTCACTGAGCTGCCTGGCATCAGACCCATGACTTTTCCAACAGGCATAAATGGCTGTGATTAGTTAGCTGCACTGCTGGCTGGGGCGTGCTTGGCCTCGGTGCAAAGGCTTTCTCTCCAACAAGTTTCGCAGCTCTTCTTAGCCATTGCACCACACACATAACTTCATTCTCCCATCTTTCATCACAGGAAAATCTACCATATGGTCCCACAACATGCTGGCCATTCCATAAAAGCAACTGTGGAGTAGCTGGTGTCTGTAAATCCTTGCCCTCTCTCGTGATATTTGGTTCCTGTCCCCATACACCTTGTCAGATCCAGCCTCTGCGTTAGATCACATGCCAGTGAAACCCCACTTCACAATTGTCAGCAACGCTTGACTAATGTTCCTGCTCGTTAACCCCTTAATTAACCCGTTAATGAGCTTAACTTCTGTTTGTCCTTATTCATTTAATCCATAGACTATAACAGGTTTTCACCACAGTTTCGATATTTGTTAGGGTTTTTTAATTAGCTGCAGCTAATTAAAAGGACAACTGCTGGATAAAAAAAAAGGAAATGATTGTGGATGTAAATTCATGAGGCTGCTGTATTGCATCAAGGTAGTCAGAATGGAAAAACTTACAATGGCTTGGTAAGAAAGCAGCACTTTTACAAGCTGTATAAATATACCTGCATGGATATATGTATACTTACACCAGCTAAAATAACTCAGCCACCTGTGTCCCCTGGGCAGGGGAAGAATGCTGTCTTCCCTATATGACAGATCCATCGCCTTCATCCCAGGTGCCCACAGGCATGTCATGAACACAAATGTTGCCCAGGAGTTGTTTCAGCCACCAGAGAGATGAATGGAACCACATCTGGGGCAGAAGAAAACAATCACTTGATAGCACATAGTAAATATTTGCAGGGGCAAAAAAGCAACGACAAAACCAAAACGGAGTGCAGTGTCTAAATGAAGATATGGGAAGATGAAACAAGAAGGTGCCATATAATGGGATCAGGACAAGTGACCTAATCTAGCTGTCTGCATGGACAAGACACACTGCAAAGGTCTGTGTCTAGGCAGTGTTTGATGACATTTGCTGGGTCCCCCAGGAGCCAGTAGACAGCTACTGAAAGATTTCTTTATTTTTAACAGTTGACCTTTTTCAGGGTGTTGACTGTCCCACTGCCTCTCATACACAACAATTTCAATCTATAGCTGAATGCTTCCAGATTTGGGAACTGCCTGCCTTAGCTGCATTGACAGAGATAAGTTTCAGTTAATAATGAAAACTACTTTATACTTATAATTTGAGTATTATTTTTCTTAATTGCTATAAACGCCATTGTGGTTAAGAGACTATATCCAGATTCTCAAAATTATTTAAAAGTCTAATGCCAATTTAGGTCCTTAATCCACTCTGATTTCACTGGGAATTAGAGAGTAAAATACCTTTAAGAAGCTGGGCTCTAGTTCTTGTAAGAAAATTAACATATACCCTCAAGAAAGATTATATATTATTTGATATGAGATATTCCAAAGTTAATGGCTTTAGAATGCATTAAGCTTTGTAAGGGGCTGATTTGTTTCAGTATCTTGACAACTTTTAAAGCAAGACATTTTCTGAAGACATTGTCTAATTATTTCTTAGCCAGCTTCAGAGAAAGTTATGTACATACACACACAGGCACAGAGAGATATTTATATGTACGTACATGTATACATATATATAAACAGGCTGTTAACACTATTTTGTATTGTAAGAGAATTTTTAAAAAGTACTTATCTAGTTCAATAGACCAGGTTTAGAACTATCAGCTATATACTTCTCTAGCTGTAACATTTTGTTCAACAGTAATTCTGGTAAACATTATGTTTAGCATTAACTACAGAGCCGACGCAACATTCCTGCAGGTCAAAGTAACTCCGATCATGTTGAATACATTCAAAATGAAACATGTTGATTTTAAGCAGGAGATCAAAACGTGTCAGTTCAGCATGACCACAGGAAAAAAGAATAATCCTCTAGATCCACCAAATAAGGCCAAAAAAGAAAAAAAGTTAAGAGTTTTTTCCTCTATATTTTTGTTCAGAAATTTTCAGTTTTCTGTGAAGTGGATGTTCTGTACATTTTTTATAGAAAAAGAAAGAAAATAAAATAACCCTCAAAGTCTGGTGTATGTTGTGAGTGAGTAGCAATCCAATTGAGGTCTTTTTGTGCACAGAATAACTTAGTATTTCAATTACAGAGCTCCTCAAGTTTTAAAAGCAGCTAAATATCTACTTCTAACTGCTGGGAAATAAACCTTCTGTGTGAAACGTGATTGGAAAAACTGCCTGTACTGTGTTAACTCAAGCAAAGGCAATGGACTCCCAAAGGGGGAGTCATAGTCCCTTGTTGCTGGAATTTAAAGGTGGACTGGTTAGAAAAATTTAGGGTATTGAGTTATTTCTTTCTGTGGTCAGATTAGCAGGTTTTCTGGTGATTGCTTCTCTGACATGAAGCCCAGAGTCTGAGGGATTAGAAGTGTCAAAGGTAACTCACAGAAAGTTGAAGTCTGTGTCTCGACTTCCAGGCTTTGTGACATTCTCTACCCTTTGCTGCCTTTGGGCAGAGAACATGTAATAAAAACAATTTTAAAAAACAAACAAACAAACAACAAAAAAAACCCCACAAACACAACAACAACAACAAAAAACCCCAAACAAAACCCAAAGCCAAAAAATCCACTACTTATGATGTTCGAAAACAGACCCCAACCAGGCTGCTAAACCTTCCAGAAACAGCCACCTGATGAATAGCAGCACAGTCACCAGTTGTGCCATGTGGGTTGAGAAACTTTTCCAAGTCTTTTGTTCCCTGCTGTCTTTCCTTCCCTTAGGTTTCCTGAGGACAACTTTGCAATGCTTTCAGCAAAGAAGGTGGTTTGCTCTGCCCTTTGCCTCCCTCTCCATTCCTGAGGATGTCCATGCACACCCTATGGTGCTCTCAGCTCAGTAACCTTTGGGTTCAGCCCAGCAGCAGATTACAAATCCGCAGCATCCCACAGTCAGTTTGCAACCCATCAAATGACTGCAGCTATGCCACAGCATGCAGAAAGAAACTGTGCCTAAATGCCACCTCCAGCTGGCTAGTCCCTTCTCTGAAGATACTAGTAGGGGAAGAGGTGAGTAAGGAGCCGTTCAGTTCATAAAAATCCTCATTCTCTTCATTCAGGGAAAAATAATCTCTGCTGTGCACAACCCAAAGCTCTGAAGTGAGATGTGGTGAATCATTCCATGTCTTCACCTCACCCACCAGACTTCCAAGGTGATATCCGTTTTGTCTGGGCTGAGTACTTAATGACAACCCTCTTTAGGAAAGCTAGCAGGTTGGTGATCTTGACTTTCATTAAAAAAGTGAGAAATCCCTTGTTTTTCAGAGTAGCTGCCATTCAACATTAATTACACAGATCTGCCAGAGGTATGTTTCTTCAAATCTTCTTCCTTGCTAAGTGGACTTTAGGGCATTAAGTTTGATTAAAATTATGTAGGAGATAAAAATTCTTACATGTCCATTCAGAACACTCAAAGACCATTGTGTTGGTTAAAACATAAAACTTTGTTTTGAGAAACAAAATTACATATTTCAAAACATTGTTAGAAGGTTATGAACCGGGCTTAATTTCCATTTAGAAAAATCTCTATATCCTTTTTTTTTATCTGAACTATTACAACCTTCCATTTCCTGAAATACAATTTTAATTAAAGCTTAGTATTTCAAGACTCAGAATTCATTTAGTTCTGTCAGTATTTATATAACGTATCTCTTTGTCTCAAAAGCAAGTTTTTCAAACAGAAGACTGTTTTCTTTTCACTAAATAATGCATGTTTCATTAGGTTCCAGCAAAGAACACTGCCCATCTGTTCCTTGCTCCCTTCTGAGAAATAATCTAGAAGGTCAGTGTTTGACTTCATCTTAGACTGGTTCAGCAAATGCATTACTGAACTACTGCTTTAATCATGGCTGTTTTCTTAGTATTCAGGCTAAACTTTTACTTATTTGGTAAACATCTTTGTTCTCAAAACCACAACAAACACAGAGTAAGAAGGGTAAGAATAAAACAGAAGAAAAAAACTAGGGCTTGATACTGGATAAGCAGCTGGTGGAAGCTGCGCG
>VWZZ01005473.1:5063-20769 GCA_013399095.1 Psophia crepitans
CATAAAACTGTTGGGGAGTGTCCAGAGGAGGGAACAAAGGTGGGGAAGGGTCTGGAGGGGCAGGCGTGTGAGGAGAGGCTGAAGGCCCTGGGCTGGTTCAGCCTGGAGAAGAGGAGGCTGAGGGCAGAGCTCATGGGGCCTCCAGCTTCCTCCCGAGGGGGAGCCAAGGGGCAGGCGCTGATCTCCTCCCTCTGGGGCCCAGCGACAGAACCCCAGGGAACGGCCTGGAGCTGCCCCAGGGGAGGGTCAGGGTGGGGATCAGGAGAAGGTTCTTCCCCCAGAGGGTGGTGGGGCCCTGGCACAGGCTCCCCAGGGCAGTGGTCACCGCCCCGAGCTGGGCTGAGTTCAAGCAGCGTCTGGCCAATGCTCTCAGCCATCTGCTGTGATGGGGCTGGTCCTGTGTGGGGCCAGCGGTTGGACTGGTGGGGCCCTGCCAGCTCGGGGAGTTCTGTGATTCCCTCAGCCAGATTTGGCCTCCTGCCTGACCCTGAAGCCCAGGGGCTAAGCCAGCCTCACCTGCAAGGGAGGGCTCAACTGCACCCCCTTCTCCTTTCACCCCACGCTTCCCAGATATAAACAGGGATTTTTCTGGTGGAAAACTTGTGTTCCTCTCCTTAGGAACAGCATGGAACGTGATGCAATTTCTGGCAGTATTTGACATCGTGCAGCTTTCAAGCTGCAGTGAGCTGGTGGCAGCTGCTTAACGCTCCCCAGGGAGTTCACAAGCCATGCTCCACCATGTTTATGTTGTCTCCAGTGCTAAGTGACCTTGCACAGAAAGCCAGGCTTTGCCTTTCCTATCGCTGCAAATCCCGTCTCCGCAGGTTTGGGAGCCTTCGAGTTCGCGTCTCGGTGGAGGAGGATTTCACTTCCCTCATGCGGCTTTCCCACAGACCCGTCGCAGTAACGCAGAAGTTGCTGAAGTCTGTTTGGTCTTTCTAGGTATTGTCTTGGCCAGTAGCCCTGAAGATCACATGTGACATGGAAATCCCCTCGGCTGAAGAGAACGTACAGGGCTTTAATTTGAATTTGGTCAAAATTCTTTGGAAATGGGCTAATGTGGGGAGGGGGTGGAGAGGATAAATTGCAGCGCCTCTGTGCCTGAGCTCACAGTTGAGCTCCTCCGAAGAGGCAGAGCAGCACCCTGCGAGGAAGAGCCCTCACACAGCCACCATGCTCACTGCAAGGACAGTCCTGGTGCTCGCGATGCTACTCATCCTCTCCCCACGCTGTGATGCAGGTAAGGCACCTCGTGGGTCACCACTGCGGATCATGGCTTGGGCTCATCCCATTGGGGAGGTCGGGCAGGAAACGCCAGCGTGGAACAGGGATGGTGCTGCTGGCGGGAGGAGCAACCCCTGGTTGGGGCAGGGCTGCATGGCCCGGGGTGCAGGGAAGGATGGAGACTTCCCCTGGGGCTGGGTGGCTTTGGCAGAGCTGGCCGCAGGGCTGTTGGTGCTGCACGATAACCTGGAGCATCCTCCTACCCCGGGAAGGAAGGAGAGCACCTGGGGCTCCTCGTGGCAGCATCTGTGGAACTTGGGGGATGTTGTGTGCATCAGCCTTGTCCTTGGGGAAGGTCTTAAAGACTGCTTTCCAAAGCCAGAGTTCACTGTCTCTCTTTGTCTTCTCCAGCCCCTTACAAACCAGTCGAGTGCTGCTTCAAGTACGTGAAGAACCGTCTCCGGCTGAGTAACCTGAAGGATTTCTACCTAAGCCCCAAGGAGTGTTTTTCTCCAGCAATTGTGTAAGTCCTGGTGATTTTCCCACTGCTGTGCTGTCTCCTGGACCACCATGGGCTCAGTTTGTCCATCCCACCTGGGGACAGGACCAGGCCTGCGTGGCCTCCACAAGGGTCTGTCTTCCAGCATGAAGAGGGGAGTATGTGACTGGCCACTTCTACAGGGCAGAGTTATAGACGCAAGTCCACTGCAGCTCCTGAAGGCGCTGCACAGGCTCTAGAGGTGTTGAGCCGCAGGGTGAGCTGCTTGTAGGACACCAAGTCCAGCATGCAGGATCAAAGGGAAAGGAGAAGGAGTGCAGGGAAGGGATGGCATGGACATGAGTGGGATTATAGCTGTTGTTTCTCACCAAGCTTCACCTTCTATCTCGGCAGGTTTGAGAACAAGGAGGGGAAAAAGATCTGCGCAGACCCGGAGATGTCTTGGGTGAAGAAAGCAGTTGAGATGCTTCAAACAGAGAAAATACTTAATGCCCCATGATGTACAGCAGGTGCCCTGGTTCAGGCTACCCAATGTCCTGGTGGGAAGGAGGGTTTATAGTCATCCTCCTGGAAAGGCCTGTGGAGGTTCTCAGCACTGAAGGATGGCACTGACTCCCCAGAGCCCTGCACCACATCAGCCAGCTGGTCACCGGCTCCCGAGGTGCTGCTGGCCCTGCCAGCTCCTGCCCGCCGGGCACAGCCACAAAATAAAGGTTTACTTCACGTGGCATTGGAGAGTGCTGTCCTTTCTTCTCCCAGTCCCAGCAGCAGTGCTGGAGCTGGCCGGTTGAGGCACAGGCCTGGCTAAGGGATGGGGTGGGATGGGGACTCTTCCCGCTGCCTCCCAAAACCTCGTGGGTCTCGCTGGGGCAGGTGGAGAGGCAGGAGGGTGCTGCATGGACGCTCTGGGTGTTTGGGTACTTGCCTCAAGGGGACCAAAAGCCGCTGAAGATACTTCTGAGGACTTTTAGGTGCAAAACTGCCATCGGTTTGGGGCTTAGAGCGTTGCCCCGTGGATGCCATGCAGGAGCACAGCCCAGCTGCCACACCTTGCCCGGGACTTCGGTGTGTCGGAGCTGTGCGCAGAGGAAGGGTTTCTCCACAGAGCTCCCTGGGTGGGTGGGACAGGCAGGGATTCACCCGCGCGCAGCTGTGGAAATCCCCACCGTGCCAGGAGCACAGGCAGCTCACCAGTGAACCCTGCCAGGGTTTTGGGATGGGGAGGAGAATCCGAAGGGCCGAAGTGAGGAAAACTCGTGGGTGGAGATAAAGACAGTTGAATAGGTCAAGCAAAAGCAAGAAAAGCAAAATAAGGGATTCATCCACCGCTGCGCCGGCAGGTCGCTGCCGGGAGCTGACGCTGGGGAAGGCGGATGGAGGACCAGGATGGAGGTGGGGACCCGCTCGGCCCTGGCTCCTCCAAGTGGTGGGATGCTCCTTGCTTGGCTCCGGGCTCCTGCGCTCAGCCCCTGCGCAGTGCCGGCTGGGCCCCCCCATCCAGCCAAAGCCCTGGGGTCTGGGCTGCACCCATGCCACAGCTGTCAGGAGAGGGCACCAAGACCAAGCAAACAGGGTGTCTCCATGGTCTGAAGGTTTCTGAGGGGTAAACAGTGGTTTAAAGGCTTCCTCATGCCAAAGCACCTCCTGGTGCGCCCCAGAGATGTCCACCTGCCTCTTGGTGGCCAGGAGACCTCTGGATCCCAGACCCACAGGGAGCGGACTGGCCTCACAGACATCCCACCTCTGATCCCCTCCAAGGAGGGTCCGTGGGACCGGAGAACGAACACCGCAGGGATGTTTGGGGCCCCAGGACAGCCGTTATACTTGTATATTGAAGAGTTGGTTTTCTCCTGCTTCAACTTCTTTGTCTCTCCAGTGCATTTGCATTGCCATCAGCTTTACCTCTTGCTGAGCAGTTGCCCGCTGCTGAGACATGATCTCAGCCCAACCAGTAACTGATCCAACAGACACATGTCACTATTACAGCCATCAGTCACACAGATACATATATTTGGACAACATTTCACGGTACATTTCCAAACCATCCACCGAAGTCTGGTGTCCAACTCCATCCATCAAAAGGTTGTGGGTTTTTCTCATTTTACGAAAAAAATCTTTAGGTGGCTTTGGATTGTCATTACGGCCGCGTCTGTCCTTGTCTTGGTCTACACCGAAACTGGTGATGGGCTGATGAGGGCACAAATCCCTCCTTTGGCCTCTAACACCTCAGCTAATGCCATTGGTTTTGTGTCACCGTTTGCAATCTAGGTTTGACCTTTGTTTGTAAGTTCTTCTCACTGTCTACCATACCGTTGGTAATAAATAATTTCCCTCGACACATTTCCTATCGCCTTTTCTAGCGCTATTTATTATTCCAGCCATGGCAAGGAGGCTCTGGCGAATTAATGAAGGTTCCTTATTGTTACAGCTTTGCCTTTTCCTTTTTTGGCCGTGGTTGATGGTGATGAAGGCTTCCTCCAGCGAGGGTTTTGGTGGCGTCAGTGCCAGGGACCAGCATCCCCAGCATGCGAGGGCCTTGTGCGCTTCCATTTTCTTTGCATTTCTCGTATGCAGAGGATTCACATACCCTGTTAAACTATTAATTTTCATGATTACTCAAAAAATGAAACGTCACATGAGTCAGACAGTATTTCCCACCTCTACATTTTGTCTGTCCCTACCCGTTTTAATTTCTAAAGTTGGGTTTTTCCTTAATAACAAAATTTATGCTTGAACAATTATAAATTACAGTGAGGCTGCAGTTGGGCTGGACACCAATAAAATCAGAAAAGCCTTAAAAGGGAGCTCAGAGCTTGGCACAGAAGGTTTTCTGAGCGCGGAGATGCCGGGAGGGATGCAGAGGCTGTAGAAGAGGGCTCAGGGTGGTGGAAGTGTGTTCCTGCAGAGCCCTTTCCTAGGGAACACGGCACTAGAAACAGCAGTGCCGTGCCCAGCTCTCTGCCCGGCCACCCTGCCGCCATGCCAGGCCACCGGACCCGATGTCCTGCAGACCACATCTTCCAAACCAGAGCTGTCAGCACATTTGTTTTGTTTCCTTCTCCTTTCTCCTTCCAGAGAAGTTGTGCAAACATGAGCCAATCTTCAAGGAAGTCTGCTCCCACCTTTCCTCTCCTCTGAGAAGCCCTGGCTTGACCCATCCCCAAGCCACAGACGGGTCACCTCTGGCGCTCCCACTCACTGTCAGCCCACACGGGTTCCCATCAGGTCCTCACCACCCCCTGCACGCAGACCACATCCTGCCTTCCCGGGAGCAGATCTCTGCATGGAAGCTGGGCTGATGTCCACCAGAGCCCCACGGTGCTGCCATCGGGGGCTGTGCCACCCGCTCCTCTTGCCCTTGGGGTCCTCTCTGGGGGCTGGGATGACTTTCTTGGGGTTCTGGTAGAGTTTGTCCTGTCTCCCTGCAGAAATGACCTGTCTGTGCACTGATGACCTGTCTGATGACCACAAGTCCCCATCCCTCTGACCTTCTTATTTCAATCCCATCAGTGGCATGGGAGGCAGAGGTAATGCTTGGGATCGGACTTGGGATCAGACCCAGACTCTCTTCAGACACTCTGCTGCTGTTGCCCCATTTCTTTCCCTTCTATGAAATCTCCTGAACCCACTAAAATAATCTCTGCTCCTGGGTCCCTCCTAGCTCTGTCCAATGTGTCTTCTCCTGCCTGACAACATGTCCCATCCCATCCCGTCATGTCCCATCCCATCCCATCCCATCCCATCCCATCCCATCCCATCCCAGTGCTTCAGCAGGTCACTGCCTAACCCAGCGCCAGGGTGGCTGGGGAGGCCGGTCTGTGACGGACTCGTTAGTCACTTGCCTTGGATGATTCAGGCAAACCAACTAAACCTGTGAAAGGCTTGTTCCTGCTCAGAGATTTTGGGTTGTCTCTCCTGTTAAAAATAAACGTTAAACTTGGTGGCTGCCATTCACAGAAAGTTGTTGCTATTCTGCTTTCCTGGGTAAATTTCTGTTCCCCCACAGCCTCCTGGAAGCCCCTCGCAGCCTCACGGCTCTTCCGCAGAAAGCAGAAGTGGCTGCCCTGCTCCTCGGCCTCTTTGATCTGCTGCTGGACAGGCCCTCCCAACAAAGGACAGCAGAAATCCCCACATCCCTGGCAAGAGGCTTCTTAGAACCGGTCCAAAATTTTGGAAAAGCGGTTCAAGTGGGTGGCACACAGAGAATAAATTATGGTGCAGTGCGAGGCAAAGGCACAGACAGCGGGCAGGGTGACACGAAGCAGGAGGGAGGAAGAGCCCTTACACAGCCACCATGCTCGCTGCAAGGACACTCCTGCTGCTCGTGCTGCTCCTCACCTTCTCACCACACCGTGCCACAGGTAAGGCACCTCCCGGGCCACCGCTGCAGGTCAGGGCTCGGGGTCTCTGCTGGGGACGTCCTGCTGGGGAGGTCAGGGAGGAAACCCCGGCGTGGAGCAGGGACGGTGCTGCTGGCAGGAGGAGCAGGCAGGGCAGGGCTGCACGTCCGGGGATGCAGGGAAGGATGGAGAGGTTGGAAGAGGGCGCCGGGTGGCCTCAGCAAAGCTGGCTGCAGGGTGGTGGCGTGGGGTGAGCTGTGTCCTTGCTAAATAGAGAGGTTCCTCTGCAGGGGGGACCTCAGGGGCTTGGGGAGTAAATGCTTGGAAGGGGGGGGGGCACATGCAGCTCTTGGGAGCTTCCCAAAACACCTTGCAAGCTGTGCCCCCCCTTCTTGGCAACCCCCAAAGCTCGTTCCCCAGACCGAGCACCCCGACCTCTCCGTGCGCTTCGGCAGCTGCAGCGATGCAGGCCGTGGGATGC
Source organism: Psophia crepitans (assembly GCA_013399095.1). NCBI lineage: Eukaryota > Metazoa > Chordata > Aves > Gruiformes > Psophiidae > Psophia > Psophia crepitans. The sequence goes on from VWZZ01005473.1 coordinate 11,608, forward strand.
TGGGTCCCACACCGATCCCCTCCCCACCTCTGTCCACGTTTCCCCGTCCTGCGCTTGCTGCCATGAAGGGAAACGAATCCCCGGGGTGGGATGCTGTGGGAGCTGCTGAGGAGCTCCACGGCCTCTACTCCACATTCGACGTCCTGCGGCGTCCCTGTCCGGCGATGCAGTCCGTTGCGCAATGCTGCCAAGGGAGTTCACAAAGTCCCTCCCTTCCCTTCGCAGCCTACACATCGCCCACCGAATGCTGCTTCAAGTACGCGCAAAAAGTCGTCCGACACGTGCAGAGCTTCTACGAGACGCCCAGGGACTGCTCCTTGCCTGCAGTTGTGTGAGTACCCCTGGGGTCCACCTCCCACCCCCGGCATGGCGTCACGGTCACCCCCATCCCATCCTGCCCCACAGACAGCCCAGTCCCAGCTGGGAGGGGCTGTGGTAGGAAAGGAGCTCCGTGGGGTGGGCAGAGCAGGGGGGGGAAATTAGGTGTTGGTGCTTTCTGCTAATGCCAGGGGTCTGGGAAGACTCAGACATGGACCATCACCCTGAGGAGGGCACGGGCTGCTGGACATGGCTCCAAGCCTCCATCCAGGATGGGGCTGCACCCAGGGAGGGGAGGGAACAGCTCGTGGTTCATGGTTTCACTCTCTTTCCTCACTTTCTCGCTGCAGGATTGTGACTGCCACTGGTGCCAAGGTCTGCGCTGACCCCGAGAGGCCCTGGGTGAAGAAAGCCATGAAAAGCCTTCGAAGGAAAAAGTGAAATCCTCCTTGGGCCGTCCACCATCTGACTCACCCATCCGGTCCTCCCGTCTCTGGAGGGAGCAGACGGCACTCGTGGCACTTGTCCAAAGGGTCCCGTGGCCGTGGGTGCTGCCACCGCAGGCGGAGCCAGCCCGTACCCCAGCAGGACTGGGTGTCACAGCCGGCCACCGAGTCCCTCCTGCCACCACTGCCCTGCCAGGATGTGCTCGGTGGAGAACATATTTATAATAAAGACTCATTTCCACAAGCTACTCTTTGAGCTTTTCCTGGTTCTTCAGCCCCAGAAGCAGATCCTTCAAGGCCAGGGCACGATGCGACTGAAAAACCCCTTTGCCATGGGCACGTGTCTCTCCAGGCGCTGAGCACACGGCCGGGTCATTGCAAACGCAATAGTGGCGCCAGGTCTTGAGCCATAGGTCAAGGCCCCCCATAGCTGAGGTTACCGTTAACGCTGTACGTCTTTAGAGCAGGTGCTCAACCCACGGGCTTTGAGGGCACGCCGCAACTAGGTGGTGAGGGGTGGAGGGTCCAGGGAGAAGATACCGATCTGCCAAACCCTTAACACCTTGCCAGCTTCCAAATACGCTGGTGGCCACTGCAAAATAAGTGATGGAGATGAAAAACAACGTCCACAGTGCTGGGAGGGTGAGGAACAGGCTCACTCCAGGGTGATGGTCCCTCATCTCATGGGGGAGGTGCAAAGTGTACAGGGGAACGCTTCAGAAAGGTGGAGGCAAGAAGTGTGCGAGTGCAGGGAGGGCCAGGCCAAGGGGAAGGGCCTGAAGCTGCAGGAGGGGAGCTGGAGCTGAGCTGGGAGGCAGCAATCCTTCCCTGGGAGGGTGCTGAGGCCCTGGCCCAGGGTGCCCCGAGAAGCTGTGGCTGCCCCTGGCTCCCTGGCAGTGCCCAAGGCCAGGTTGGATGGGGCTTTGGGCAGCCTGGGCTGGTGGGGGGTGTCCCTGCCCATGGCAGGGGGTGGGGCTGGGTGGGCTGGGAGGTCCCTTCCCACCCAAACCAGCCTGGGGTTCTGCAAAAATAAAAATTGTGTGGGCTCACAACCAGAATACTGTGCATGGACAGAACGAGGCTCAAGGAGAAAAACCCAATTCTTGCCACGGCGCGCAGCGGACCTGGACATTACTGACTGCCCAGAGCTGTGCCGGTAAGGTGTGAAAGGCCGTTGCAAGGTGCTGCTGCCAACAGGAGGTGAGGACGGGCAGCAGATCCTCGGGGAACATTATGGGGATGACACGTCGCACCCTCTGTGAGAAAGACGGTGATGAAATGGGGGACAAACGCGTCTGCCCACGTTACGGAGCAGCCCCGCATGAAAAAAAAATCACAGCGATGATGTTGCTCGTCTCTACTCCACCACTGGCAAAACAAAACGACGCTCCCCTGGGCACACCAGTGTTATTCGTGAGGACTTCCCCATGACGGTGGGGAACGGCCTCAAGGGATGTTCAGGATTCATCCAGACGCCAGGTCCCCCTGCTCGGGGACATCAGCTGCCAGGCGGGACCGCCACCCAACACGTGGCGTCAGGACCCACCACGCAGGGTGGTGCCCAACGGGCACCCATGAGCCACTTCCAGGGCCTGCCGCAGGGGTTCGGGCACAAGCGTGCACCACAAGCGCCCCTTCTTCACTGCTTCTGGCAGGGCTGAGCGGCGGTGGGAGAGGCAATCGTGCAGCTTTGGAGCACAGCCGTCACGCGTGACGCCGAGAAGAACCTTATCGCGGAACCATCTGTAGGTGTTGGCGGCTGCTGCATCACGGGCTGCCCCATAAATACCCGTTGTCAAAGCTGGGTAGGGCTGAGCTGGGAGCCTCAGCAATAGCTGCTTATTTCCTTCTAACAACTGCAGGTGGGGCAGCAACCCCCAAACCACCCCGACCGCCGAGGGACCCGAGGGATGACGGGGACACGCTGCTGCTGGCGCCTGCTGGCCCCGGGACGGGCAAAACCCACCCTGGAGCCGGCTCATCTCTGCTGGGGACAGCCCAGCTCCTTCCCCCGAGCGGTGGGGCCCAGGGCCGATGCCCCCCCCGGGCCGTGGGACGCTGCTGCCCGCAGGCAGGGCCAGACCCCCGCTCCGGCAGGGCCGCACCCCGTCCCGCTCGGAGGGGACGCAAGCTGCCGCCTCGCCCGGCGAGCAGAGACGGACAAAGCACGCGGCTCCACGCTAGCTCTCGCCCATGGATGTGTATTTTAATAAAAATAATTCTGTCAATATACAGCAGAACGTCGATTTCTTTACCATATTTCCAGTATATTTTCATAGTTGGTTTTTTTTTTCTCAGTTAAAATCCACCCCCCCCCCCCCCCCCATCCTCTTTTTGACGTTTTCATGCGAAGCGGCAGGTAACTCGATTCACAAATACTAAGCTCAGACCGACCCAACGCGCACAATCCGTGTAATGTCCATGTCGCCGACGTTGTACCCCGGGGGAGAAAGCCAACCCCCCCCCAAAGGCCTGGGGCGGCAGAGGGGGCCGGGCTGTCGCAGCCCGGCGGCGGCCGTTCCTCCGGGGCCGGTTGGAAACCTGCGACAGCCCTCGCACCCCGCGCTCCAGGCGAGCGTTTCAGACCTGAGTGTTGAGCGACCAGCAGAAGCCAAGTGAGCTGCGCGGTGGGCAGGTCCCGGGGTTCGCACCGCCGAACGCGCTGCGTGCCAAGAGCGTCGGGCGCCGGCAGCCTCCTGCCGCCCCGGTGGGGAGCCACGAAGAGCGCGCGCAGGCAGGACCGAGGGAAGGCAAAGTCCCAACCGAACGCCTGTGCAGAGTCCTTGGTCTGGAAGAGTCACCACGAGTCACCACACCGGTGGTTGTAAAATTTTCTTTAAAATCCTGATTATCCCCAGCGCTGCCGCTGCTTCTCCGTTCTCCAAGTTTGAGCTGGTGAGGAGCCCACCCTGCACAACCCAACCCGGCGCTCCCTCCCGGGGAAGGAGGTGGCTAAAGCCCCCCCAAGCAAAGGGGTCAGCGCACGAGCCTGGACCCACGCGGAGCCACCAGAGGAAAGGTGTCTGCTTGGCCAGGGGAGGGTCAACACGGAGCAGAGGTCTGCACGGCCTCCAGGAGTGGTTCGGCAGCGACGCCGAGTGTAGATTCCACACGAGATTCGTGCGAGGAGAGAGCTGAGCCTCCCTGTTGGAAACACCCCAGCTGGCAGGACACGCGCTCCCCAAGCCCGGGTGGACCCTCAGCTCGCCAGGCGCTGCTGCTGCTCCGGGCTGCAGGCTCCGAGCTCTGGTGTGGGACGCACACGCCACGTTCACTCATCCATCACCCGCCACCCCTCGTGGCAGGGAAGGGTGGTGGACAGCAGCTGGTGCTTTCTTGGGAAGAGGCCTCCAGGCTCTCCACCACTCTCCTTTCCTCCCCAAACCTCCTGTAGCTCCCCACCCCACCTCCAACACTTCCTCCAGCTCTCTGACCTACACAGCAGATGGGACGTGGCTCACAGCCCACTGTTGGCTCCAAGCACGAGCTGCTGGACTGCAGGTCCCTCCATCACACATCCTTCTGGGCTAGCAGAAGGGTCCCAGCAGCACACAGCACGTGTCCCTGCCACGTCCCCCTCCAGCCCTTTTGCAGAAACATCTAGGGACACAGACGTAGAGCTGGAGTCCCAACACCAGCTCTCTACAAGAGACCGACTCCCCTCTGGATCCACCACTCAGGCTGCTCTAACACGGGGCAGGGTTTGAAGGAAGTTGCTCCTTCTGCAAAGGGGACTCCCGGGTGGACCGGGACCACCTCTCCAAGGAACGTTGTTCCTTCCCTCATGCTGTCAGCAGCTCCAGGGAGCCTCACTGCGCTCAGGACTGTATGCTGCTTCTCCATGGGAAGAACTTCCCAATACCATGTGGCACACCACCGTGCAGGTCCGTGGCACTGACGTACAGGGTCCACCTTCTCGATCAACCCCACGATGGCAGACAGAGCTCTGAAACTGGCACCTAAGCAACCTGAGTGTGACGGTACCGAAGCGCAGCAGCATCGCGTGACCCAACAAGGTTTTGCTTTGCTGGAGAAGGGCACGGTTCATCATGCCTGGTGCCTAAGGAGGAAAACGATAAATCCAGTCCCCAGAGCTCGTTACAGCGGCTCTGCTTGTCCCAGTTGTTCAAGGCAGCCTCAAGAACAAAGCTATTTAGAGAGCAGTAAAGGTGCCTTAACAAGACGACGTGAAAAATAAGGACACAGCTTGAGGACAGGCTGAGATGTCGCTGTAAAAAACCCGAAGGCATGAGGACGCAGACGGGAAAACCCGAGGTGTGCGCGCCCACGAGGAGCGATGCTCCCGAAGGGGCCCGTTCCCCACACCAGCCGCGCCTGCGGCTCCCGGTGCCCACATCAGGTCGGCAGCAGCATGGCGGCACCACCAGGATGTTGGAAACGGAGCCGATAACCACACCGCTTCCACGCGCCCCAGAGCAACGAGCTACAGTTCTGGTACACACGGGGGGCTGGAGGGGAGGGAGCCACCGGACAACCTCCCCCAGCAGCTGGATGCCACGGGCTTCGCTCTGGAGGTCCCTCTCCTTTCTGCCAGCCACATGCAAAGGCTTGATTTCCAACCAGACTCCCAAGGAACGGCAGAAGTGGAGGAGCCAGCCCTGCTGCAGGCCGGCAGATCCTTGCCGAAGCAAGCCCAGGAAGAGCACCTGGATTTACCACGTCCATGCTCAACAACTGCGTTGTTGGCACAAGCCACAGCGCTGACCCCGGGTCCCAAAGCAGCTCCTGCAGTGCCAAGCACTGCAGATACCACTTGGGTGTTCCCACGGGTGGGAGAGCACGGGGACTGTGGGAGGCAAGAAGGGAGACCCGGTAGCAGTAAGTGTCCCCAGGAGAAGGTGGCTCCGAGAGCACATCTAAGGATGCGTGGGAGAGAGGCTGCTGCCCTCCCTGCTCACAGGAGAGCTGCACTGACAGTTTCTCCATCCTGAAGTCTGGAATCAGCTTTCGTTAAACACCTGAGTGGGAGGGATCACAGAGCAGCAAGAGCAATCATCTGGAACAAGATGGTTCCAAGAGGAACCAAGAGGAACATGACTTGGCTCCCCTGGTGCAGGAGAGATGTCCACAAACTGGAATGCATTCAGCAGAGGCCACCAAGATGGTCAGAGCCTGGAGCAGGCGTACGAGGTGGGTACACTTCCCTGAAACACTTCATCCAGCTACTCCAATGCCGCCAACTCCCGAACTGATCCCTCATCTCACTGAAGTTCTCTCATCTTACTGTCAATGTGACTGCTCTCACCTACTACCTGTGGGAACAGCACGGACCCTTGGCCATGGTGAGAAAAGCTGGTGATGTAATTCAGCTCCATGAAGCTCTCTCTGCAGAACCACTGAAGGACACTTTAACCAAGGCTCTGGGTCTGGACTTCCTAAACATTAACAGGCAGGGCAGTGAGCTCAAAACCAAAACCACCACCCCTGAAAGCAGGTTCCCACCAGGTCCCTGTGAAACGCTGCCTTGAGAGGCCCCCGCCGCAAGGCGGAGTTTGAGGAAGGCAGGTGGAGTGGTTGGTGTCCAGAGTAGACAGCCAGAGGCTGCTTCCCACTGTGTAGGTCACCACTCTCTGGTGGTGACACTGGGCTCATCGGTGGAGAGCCGAGGCCCTCCGAGCGCGCAGGCACGGCAGGGCTGGAAGAGCTTTAGTTGTTGGAGCTGCGGCATCTTGCATGTCCTGGGAAGGACGCCACAGGCAGAAAGCCTCTCTTGGGGCTGCACGGTGAGAAACGTTTCCTGTGAGCAGTGCCTGGCTCTGGTTTGGACACCCCTCTTCCAGGATCTCGAGTCAGCCCAGCACAGCAACCTACGGGCCAGCCTCATGAGATGGAAGTCCTACATCCAAAGCCCTCAGTGTGACTGTAACGCCGGGCCATAGCTGAGACCTTCTCACCACCACCAAGAAATGGGAAGCCAGCAGTTTCTGCCGGGGGCTCCCCAGTCGTTTATGTGGCTTTAGTCAGGACTCTTGGGAGAGGTGACATGGGGAGGGACAGCCCAGACGAAGAGGAGTCTTATCTGTTTCCGAGCAAAGCACGAGGCACTTGGAATAACAAATCCCAAAACACTTTTATAGAAGTAATCTTTAAACCGCATGAAGCCTTCGCTACGTGTGTGACCATATCTCCATTCGATTTAGTTCTGTTTGTTTTTTAAGCCAAGTCTCAGCTGACAGGAGCCACCAAGGAGCAGCCAGGGACACTCAAAGATCAAGAGGCTTTGAAGAATAACCTGGGAAAACCAAGGCAGAAATGTCATCTAGGAATCGGTGGTAGGTCGAAGCCTGCCTCACCGCAAACCCCTTTCTCTTCCCCCCACTGAGTCATGACCACGTTAGTCAGAATCTGGGCACAACAACAGAAACCGCTAGTGAAACTGCAAGAATACTTGAAATAAAATAATAATAATAGAAAAAACCCAACCAAACAAGGAACAGGTACGGGACAGATAACATCACAGCAGAGAAGCATTTGGGCTCCCCAAAACCCAGCACCGGGACACCAGGCACAGGAGCTGGCGAGAAGCTGGCAGCAGCGGTGAGTGTGGTTACGGCTGTCCGGCTGGTCAGGAACTGGGCGCGAGGGGCAAAGCCCCAGGCTAGCACCACTGCTTCCAGTGCCAGAACTGGGCAGCATGGCTCTGCCTGGTCCACAGGGATCTGCTGCCACCGCGTGATGCACGCCGCCAGCGGCACGAGCGGTGACTCAGCCCGGCTACGTCTTTAAGAGCGTGGCCTCTCGGCACTAACCGCGACACTACAGCGGGACGGTTTCTACCACAGGGAGGGTCTCCATGAGAAGCCAGGGACCAGCCCACCACGCGTCTCTCCGCACCAGAATAAGCAGGCGCCTAGGAGCACCTCTTGGGTTCTTCTGTAGTGAAAGGGAAACCAAAACAAGACCAGCGCCCTGGGCTAGTCAGCACAGCTCTGCTGAGACCGAGCGGGGCGTTAACATGACACACGACAGAGACCTGGCTTAAGTTACCACAAAGAGAAGGAACAAAGAAAAACGAAGCAAACTCGGAAAGAGATGAAGATAAAAGAGAGGTCGGACTGCAGCCAGACAGCAGCACGTTCAACGAAGACCAACAGCAGAGGAAGTCACCAAACGTGAAAGGCAAAGCCAGGTACTGGAGTGTTCCCAGCCCAAGTAACCGCGTCAGCCCTGAGCCTCGGTCTAAGAAACGGAGAGCCTGCAGGAAAATGCCCCAGCGGGCCGAGCTCACGCGCTGCTTTAGGTCCAGCCACAGCACCAGCGGGGCATGGGGGGGCACTGGGCAGCCCGGTGGGTCCCACACCAAAGGCTCCAGAAAGGACGCCTGCCCACCGAGCCAAAAGTGTCTCTGCAAGGGCAGCGAGGCAAGGCCTGCAGGCTGGGGTAACATCCACCGCTGGGCCAACGAGCAGAGCTGAAAGTCAACACATGAGGTTTCAGGCACATACGCCGCTCCCCAGAACTGAAACCGAAGCCCCAGATTTGCAAGTTAAATTCTGCCCCGTGCAGCCCTCTGCCCCGTCTGCTAGGGGAACGCCTTCGGCCCGCGGAGCTCCCTCGGCTTTGTTCCACTCCAAGAGCTGATCTAACAAAAACACCGCCTCCACCTCCAAACCTCGCCTTGCCCCTTTTCTCAGACCACCATGGCTCTAGCACCGCTTCCAAACCTGCACCGCAAGGCAGCGAGGGGCATTCCCAAGCCCCTCCAACGCCCTCCGCGCGCTCACGGCCACAGCCGTCTTCTGCAGCGCAGGGGACGCCCGCCCCCCGCTCTGCCTCCATTCCACACCTCGCGTTCCAGCTGCAAACCCACACAGCTCTGGGTGCCACTGCGCAGGGGTCACCCCCCACCCCCCTCCCTCCCTTCCCTGGCACACAAGCCCCCTCGCTGCCCGAAGCCCTGGCGCAGGCTACGTCCCGTTCTAAGGGCAAACTTCAACACAAGCTGTTTGTCTTTCACTGACCCTTCAAAATCAGAACAGCAGTAAAGTACACGCCGGGTCTGAGCTCCCTGGGGTCCTCGCCACAGCTACAGCGCTAAAATTCACGTGGTGCAGTCACAGCTCCTGCCCCGCAGCCAGACTGACCCTGGCGTCTCCCAGCGGCACACCAGAGCATGGGAAGCCTGCGGTCCTACACGCTCAGAAACGCTTCAGAGGTTTCTGAATGCCAGAAGCTGAGCAGCACCCGAGCCCCCGGGCCTGACACACGGCGCAGCAGGGACACGTCAGTCCATCTCCCTTGGAGGTTCCTCACCCACAGATCCTTGCCGGGGGCTTTTGGACCTGAAACTAAAATAATTTCTGTAGTAATGCTTAGAGAAACGTTGGTGCTCCTTTCTGAGCAGCTCAGCCCTCACTCAGCCAGCACTGAGCCTAAC
>VWZZ01005473.1:28899-45687 GCA_013399095.1 Psophia crepitans
CTGCCCTTCTCTGGACACGCTCCAGCCCCTCCATGTCCTTCTGGTGCTGAGGGGCCCAGAACTGACCCCAGCCCTCGAGGTGTGGCCCCCCCAGAGCCCCGTGCAGGGGGACGGTCACTGCCCTGCTCCTGCTGGCCACCCCACCCCTGATACCAGCCAGGATGCTGGTGGCCCCCTTGGCCACCTGGGCACGCTGCCGGCTCATGTCCAGCCGCTGCCCCCCAGCACCCCCAGGGCCTTTTCCTCCAGGCAGCTTCCAGCCACCCTGCCCCCAGCCCGTAGCGCTGTCTGGGGCTGGTGTGACCCAACAGCAGGTCCCAGCACTTGACTGCGTTGAACCTCATCCCACTGGTCTCTGCCCAGCGATCCAACCTGTCCAGATGCCTCTGCAGTCCCATGTATGGAGACAAGTATATATGAACGCTGCTTTGTGTTGCAGGATTTTTGATGCAGGCATCTCCTGGCTGAACACAGGTATTACCAAGAGCTTTTATGGACTGATGGGCTCATTCTGACTACCTAGTCAGAGAAAGATAGCCAGGGTTTCTTGCAACACAGTATAGGGAAACAAAGATACTGTCTGGAGAAGGTGAATGACAGCTTGGAGGTGTTCTGGTAATTGTCTTCCTTCTCTGCCAATCACAGAATCACAGAATCACAGAATCATTAAGGTTGGAAGAGACCTCCAGGATCATCGAGTCCAACCATCCCCCTGCCACCTATTCCCCACTAAACCATGTCCCTAAGTACCACATCCAACCTGTCCTTAAACACCCCCAGGGATGGGGACTCCCCCCCCCTCCTTGGGCAGCCCGTTCCAAGGCCTGACCAGAGCACTGTCCTCTTCCACCTCAGCAAAACCCTTCTGCACTTACGGACCAGCCCACGGTGCCCGGGCAGTTGCAGGGTGCTCTGTGCACACATCAGCATGTTGTCTTTTCGCTTGGCCTGTCCACAGCCTGTCACACGCAGCAGCGCAAATACTGGGACAAAATGCGCTCTGCTGGCTGCGAGCAGCCCAAGGCTCAGTGGAGCAGCTCAGCCTGTTTCCAGGGGCTCTGCAGGTCATACTCCCCAGGCCACTCCATCCTCAAAGCTGTAGCCAGTAATTACCATGGGAAGACAGGTTGGCTGTCCTGGTTCACCTTGTTCTTTCCACTTCAAATCCTAGTTTCATTGCCCAAATTGCGGAAAGTTGACGCTTCAGAGATGGGTTTTGCAGGTACAGAACTGTTCCCTTCTCACGTGTTTAGAACTTGCAAGGCAGAGTCCATGGGAGAAGGAGAAGCTCTCATACAAGGCATCCCCCAGACCTCTCTCTCCGCTGGCCAGAACAGTGCATCTTCTGCTCGGTCCTTACTGGAAAGCAATTCTTCTGCAGACTCCAGGGTACAGGAGATTTTGTTTTCCAGATCTCTTACAGCTCGGTCAGTGAAACACTGAGTCACCGCTGGCTGGACTAGAATGCCACCCTCAAAAACTTCCTTATTCTGAAAAAACTCTGCCCTGCAGACAATTGTCTGTGGAAAATAACTAATACCAAACCAATTCTGTAGCAGTCTAGAGACACCCAGGGTAACAGTATGGCTCTCAGCTGGCTATCAGAAAGGAAAGGAGCATTTCATAGCACAGTGCAGGGAAAGCAGCAGGTAAGGGACAGCGGTCACACCTGTTCTTCTCACCAGGAGACACAGAAAACACACTTACCGGTACTATGCACGTGTGAGTTGCTTGATCCATGTCTAGGGCTTAAGCTGGGGGAGCCGGGGTAACTGTCCTGGGACCTGGGGCTGCGGGCGCTGAAACAACGGACTTCACTGTCTGTCCCGTTGACCATCTCCACAAACTGCCGACACCTGATTTCATAGGAGGGAAGAAGGAGAAAAGGGTGCGTGACAGCCAGGATGCTCCGCACTGAGGCCTTCTGAGTTACATTTCTTAGCTTTGAAAAAGATATTTCAGTACCTTCATACTGCGAGTGCTCTGATAAAGCTACGGGAGGAAGGAGCTCAGGAACTGCAACTTTGGACGCTAATGAATGTTGAGACGTTCCCAAAAAGGAAGTTTATTTCCATTGTGCTAAGAAGAAACTGTTCCTTTCCAGCATGCTTTCATCTCCACTACCTCTGCAGGAACTCCCAAAACTAAACTGTGGGGCTTTTTTCAGGGACATGATACTAAATGCAACATCATAGTTCCCCCATTGCTCCACCAACCTAGAAATGCTGGTGGCCAAGGACAAATTGACAAGGAAGGGTAAAAAATACCATATCCACAGTGAGAGGCCAGAGGCCAGGTCCCCATTTAGCTTTGCTGGGAACTGTCCTTACACATCTCAGGAGGGGAGGGCTGGGAGAACCAGGGCACACAGGCACTTTTTCCCTCTAGTCTCTACCCCAGATAGCCTCTTCCATACATCTGCCTTTCTAGGAACCTTCACAGTGACTGCCGTGTGCTCCAGAGTTGCAAGAGCTCCACAAGACAAGTAAAGGCCATCTGTGAAGGAGTTTCTGGCTGTCAGCAGAGCTAAAATTTCACCCACCTCTGCCTGACCTCACGAGGCCAAGCCACACTGGGTCTGAGCAGCAACAACAGGGCTACGTCTACATTGCCACGAGCACTGTGCAAAGGACTGAACCGATGTCCTCTCCCACCTGCTCCAAAGAGTTCCCAAACTCTCAGACAGTTCGAATTCAGACCAAGCTGTGCAGCCCGATAGGTGGCTGGCCAGCCTCTCCCTTCTCTCCTTCACCTACACACTGGGGCATTAGGGAGTATAAAGCTATTCATACTTACTTTAACATGAAGAGCAGGTTGGGGTTATGTTCTAGGAGGCCAGGGTAGAGCTGCTGGGTGGCTTCTATAGCCTCTCCCACTCTGCCTGCTAATACTAGCTTCTGTATTCCTGAAAGCAAAAGGAGACCTATTGACACACAGGACCGGCCAACACGAATGGCCAGAAGAGTTGTCTCACATACGCCACACAGCTCCCCACTATCACCTTGCACAAGGGCTAGGGAGAACCAGCGACCACACTCTGTTTGTTATGGATTAGGATGAGGGAAAGCCTGTGAAAATGAGGGAGAACCTGTTAGTAGCTGAGAAACACCACGAGGATGTGAAAGATGAAGTGGGTGCTCTGGAGTGGGGTGGCTCAGGGACTTTAGTCCTTCAGCCACAGTGCCCTGCAGCGATGGAAAAGAAACGCAGGACACGACAGCTGGATGGGAGCAAGGAGGCTGCTGGGGAAACAACCACTTCAGAGGGGAAACCCCTAGGTCACCGCTACATTAGATCCTCTGGCTGGTCCATGCTTGGAAGATTACTGTATGGCTGACCACCGATGAGCAGAGTATTCTGAGAGGGCCTGAATCACAGCACTGTACTGCTTCCCCAGCATCCCCACCTCTGAGCAGAAGAAATTACACCAGCAAAACTGGGTTCCTGCACGTCCCACCTCAATGTATTCCTGGAGAAGTGATCTGAGCTGCGATGAGGATGCGGACCTGTCGGCTAGCTCTGGGAATCAGCTATCAACGCAGCTAGAAACATCAACAAGTTGGATGTTTTTAACAGGTGCAAAGATCCAAGGCAGAAGCCATCTGGGTGTTCAACTCCCAGGTATTTCTTTCAGTGGGTCAGAAGACATAAGTGCAAGAGACAATGCGGCCACTGACACCCCCCCCCAACACTCAGGGAAGCTGCTTGTCCACAGAGGTTCACAGTTTGGTTTTTTTTCTAAGTGTACTTAAAACTAAGAACGCATTGCGCTTCCCCCTCTGTTTTTCCAGGACTCCTCACGAACAGCAGAGAGGTGGTTTTGAGCCGCCCGTGAGGTGCTTTGCGGGCGGAGGCTGCAGTAACAGCGGGCTGCGACTTCTGCAAGTCATGAGCAGCTGAAGGCCCAGCCCGCTGACCCTCATTAGCCATCCGCAGGAACAACCTGCCACGGCGTGTCGCGGCTGCCGCTTCTCAGCGCCTACTCGCCTGTTAGCGCAGCTGAACGCTAAACCCAGAGGCAGCTCTCACACCAACGTGCACTGCACAGAGCTTCATCTCACTGTTCCCCCCCTCGCGCGTCCCTTTTCATGTCTCCCTGCCTTTGACAGCTCTCTGCTTTGTTTGGCAGCTCTCACAGACGTCACCGCCTTTTCCATTCCCCCTTCTTTTTGTTCTCCCATCTGTGTTTTCCTCACACCTCTTCTTCAAGCCCCAGCTTCAGAGCTCTGTATTCCTTCCCCCCATCTGCCTCGTCACCTGTCCTCAGACGAACGCCGCCGCGCTGCCTCGCGTCCCTCCCGTAAGGCTTCACCAATTAAACCCGCACCAGTAAAACCACTGGCTGGGGTCAGGGTTGCGTAACGCATGACCTGGAAAGCACAAAGCCCGTCAGCACGACAGCAGCAAGGACACGTTATTTCTGGGTGCTGAGGGGAGTCCCCGGATGAACCCGAATGCTGGCTAAGCGTAGGCGATGTACGGAGAACGAGCCGCAAAGGGGCACGACGCTCCTGGTACGTGACAGTCACATGAGACACAGCTCACAAAGGGAAGGGCAATGCACGGAGCAGGACGTAGCCTGGATTCAGCAGCCAGGAGAATGCAGAAAGCACACCAACGTTCTGTGACTCCGCAGTCAAAGCCTGCGAACAGCCAAACTAAACAGAGTACAGCGGGAGGGAGCTGCAGGCCTTATTCTGCAGGAACCAAGAGCGCTTGCAGCCTTACAAGCTGAGAGAGGAGCCACTTCGGAGGAAACAACGGTAGCCAAAGCAGACACTGAACACAAATCCTTCACCTAGCGGGAGCTAAAGGCGTCGGCTGTGCGTTTGCAAACGCCTCAGTACGCAAAAAAATGACCCGAAGGCAAAATGCGCGCAGGGACTGGCAGACTCGTTAACTCGGGGAGCTGTAGCCCAAACAGATTGATGTGTGCGGGTCCCTACAACCATGGTAATGACACTGCTGCTCCAAAGAACCCCACTCCAAAGGGATCTGTGGTGCACAGCGGCCTCAGTTCAGGTAAAGTCCAAGGTAGCCTTCACGGAGGTAGTGTGGCACCACCTCCAAGAGAACACCTTCTGCTCCACAGAGCACGTTCAGGCCGATGCCTCAAAGCTGAGAGTCACCTCATCTGCTCCAGCACTCAGCTACAAGACCGAGGAAAACAAACCCCAGCTGATCGGACAACAGCATATTCCCCACTGCAGGCAGTCCTGAAGGTCCCCACGCCTGGGGAACGACCGCCCCCGAGACTTACTTTGCCTGTTCTTTATCGAGGTCTGTTCTTCCTGGATTGTGGTGTCTGTGACTCTGGCAAAGGCGGTGGCTGTTGAGCAGTACCCATGGTGAACCAAATACGACGAAACCATACTGAAAAATAAGAAAACACAAACAGGTGAAGAGGCGTCGGTAAAACAGGGTAATCGCACCGGAGGGAAATAAAAAAACCCCCAACACAAGTTGTCATTTCAGTGATCAAACTCAGCTTGCTCAGGACACAACCAGGGTCCTACTTCTGCGGCCAGAGAGTGTAAATTCACAGCAGGCACCTCAGCAAGCAGGAGGGAGGCTCTAAATTCACCTTACAGGGTGAAATAAAATAAGACTCCCAATGTATACATGCTATTTATTAATTTAATGACTGCTGTCCAAGGGTCACTTGTAAGAGCTCAGTGCTGTGGAACTGCCTGCGACATCCTCTGTAGACAGAAAACCTGAAGCGCAGAGAGGCTCACGGCTTTCGAGCAGATCTCAAAGAGATTCTGGTCCTGAATTTCTTCCATCGCTTATTTTTGCCAGCGACTATGTCTTTGGGAGTTGAATCTCCTTCTGAATCCTACACATTCACAGACACTTTCATCCACTGATTCACGGAGAGTAGAGCGCCAGCGTTGATTTTACAAACATCAACACATTCTAAAGTTGTATTTTCAAAAAAACCAATAATAATGTTGGGAGGGGGAGGTAGTATCACTGTCAGGAACCAGACACAACAAAAACGTCTTTCTGAACAGACCATTTCGAAAGCATCTGTGCCAGGAAACGGCAGGGAAATGTTAATGCTCACGGGATTTTAACAGAACATAACAAGTATTACAGTATCACGGCCCGGTCGCTATGCCAGGCTAATTTTCAGCAACGACTGATCAGTTCTGTGTCTCAGCTACTTACTACAGCAGTGCTGCACCCTCTGGAACACTGAGCAGCACGTCTGCATCCAGGGGAACCTCTCCTGAAGTTCTGGGGAACGTTACCGCACTCCACCGTGACCCACGTGACACGTTCACGCAGAGCACGAAAACCTCTGGGAACCCCGGGTTCTCTGAGGGAGAGGATTCTATCGCTTCTGAGCCACGGTTGAAAGGTGTTGAGAGCAGAAGTGCTCAAACAGAGGCAGCAGCAGTTATCTCTGCGCTGCACCGGGGCTGCTTCTCTCCCCAGGATTCTCAAACGAACAACACAAAGTCCTCTGGCTCTATCAGAAATAGGGACCTACACTGTTCCTCCTCCCACAATGAACCAACCAGCTGATCTCAAGCCTCAGATGAGTCCTGCTCGGATTCTTCATGGTGAGAGCTAAAAAGATGTGAGAGCCTGTAAAACTGTAACAACACACAAGGAAGATGAGTTATCCACGGGAGTCCCCTGCAAGGTTTCAAGTACTTGGAAACCTTGTCAGATCAGCCTCTCCAGTGACAGCGTATCCAGGAGTGCAGAGCAGGAGAATGCACGATGTAATGCATCTTGTGATGCTTAACTGCACAGTGAGAGATTAAATCATAGAATCACAGAGTCACAGGAACCTCCCAGCCCATCTAGTTCCCACCCCCTGCCATGGGCAGGGACACCCCCCACCAGCCCAGGCTGCCCAAAGCCCCATCCAACCTGGCCTTGGGCACTGCCAGGGAGCCAGGGGCAGCCACAGCTTCTCGGGGCACCCTGGGCCAGGGCCTCAGCACCCTCCCAGGGAAGGATTGCTGCCTCCCAGCTCAGCTCCAGCTCCCCTCCTGCAGCTTCAGGCCCTTCCCCTTGGCCTGGCCCCCCCTGCCCTGCAACCAGCCCCTCTCCAGCTTTCCTGCAGCCCCTGCAGGCACTGCCAGGGGCTCCAAGGGCTCCCCGCAGCCTTCTCTGCTCCAGGCTGGACAAGCCCAGCTCCCTCAGCCTGGCTCCAGAGCAGAGGGGCTCCAGCCCTCGCAGCATCTCCGGGGCCTCCTCTGGACTCGCTCCAGCAGCTCCGTGTCCTTCCTGCCCTGGGGCCCCCCGAGCTGGAGGCAGCACTGCAGGGGGGTCTCAGCAGAGCGGGGCAGAGGGGCAGAATCCCCTCCCTGGCCCTGCTGGTCCCGCTGCTGGGGATGCAGCCCAGGACACGGGGGGCTTTCTGGGCTGCCAGCGCACACTGCCGGCCCATGGTGAGCTTCTTGTCCCCCCAGCACCCCCAGCCCTTCTCCTCAGGGCTGCTCTCCAGCCATTCCCCACCCAGCCTGGGGTTGTGCCTGGGATTGCCCCGACCCACAGGCAGGACCTTGCCCTTGGCCTTGCTGAACTCCATGCGGTTCGCACGGTCCCACCTCTCCAGCCTGCCCAGGTCCCTCAGGACGCCATCCCTTCCCTCCAGCGTGTCGACCCACCACACAGCTCGGTGTCGTTGGCAAACTTGCTGCGGGTGCCCTCAATCCCACTGTCCGTGTCTCCGACAAAGATATTAAGCAGCGCCGGTCCCAGTACCGACCCTGACGAACATGAACTATGAAACCTACCAAAGCCACAGGACAAGGTAACATTGTCCCAAGGGCTCCAAAGGAACTCCTACCTAAACCAGCCGTACCACCTGCATGAGGACGAGCTCCGACTTAAGCCTGGCTACAGAGAGGAAGAAGATGGGAAGCATAATGCTGATTCTCAAAAAGAAGTCCAAAGGAGGTATATGAAGAAGTCTAGACTGGTGACCCTGACGCCTCTACCACACACACCGGAGGAAACAATCCTGGAGAACCGAAGGAACAAACACAGGGATGCATGGGTCCTGCTGCAGAAGTCAACAGCTTTGTAAAGGGAAGTCAGGGCTCTCTCATTTGGTGACATTTCTGGAGGAGCCTGGAAGCAGGCAGAAAAGAGTTCTGCAGTCCACCTGGCTGTCCAAAGAGATTTCGCAGAGTCTTTCAGCAAAGCCTCTCAAAGAAACCGTGTTGCCATGCAATAAAAGGAAAGGTCCAACGTGGCTAAATAAAGCAACAGTTAAACAAGGGGATGGCAAAAAAGGAACAGCTTTTCAGGGAAAGGAAAAAACACTCTCGTGCTGCAGGAACCCGTGCTAACCCGGTACTCATACAACTGAGCTTGACAAACCGGCGCTCACACCCCATGGAGGTGCTTTTCTGTTCAAAGACGCAGGGCACACACTTTCTTTTTCTGAATCAGTTGCCTTTTAAGCACTAAGTATTTCCATTTAGGTATCAATGAATCTCTTCACTCTCTTTGGCCGCTAAGCCAGCTTTCCAAAAGCAGATCCTGTCTTCCCACAAGATGCGTTGCAGAGACTGAAACCACCCATGAAGTCAGTAGTTCGGCACATCAGAATGAAAATGAACGTTCAAGTCAACAATTTAACCCAGTTTCATGTCTCTGAGCAGATCCACGCTGCGTCGGACCAAACAGCCAGTTAGCCCAGTACTTGTGCCTCCCAACCAGCAAAAGCAACCACCGAGTTAAAAATGAAGGAATAAGGCACACGTGGAATGATACTTTTCCCCATAACCCTTCCAGCTTCCAGCAATCTGCCAGACACACCGCCCCAGCGGTGGTATCCCTTCCCACCGTAGCTCTGCCATTTCTAATAACGTCCCCAGTCACTTTTTGAATCCACACAGGTTTCATGGCACCTTACAGCAGAGTGTGAAAAAACTCTCCTTTATTTTTTTCTAAATGTGCCACCTAGTTAACGTCACTCGATGCCCTTTAACTCCTGCAGCAGAGAAAACAATGGGCAATTGTTCCTTCAGCATCTTCTGCAGGCTATTCCAGACATTTTTCTTTCACACTTCTGCCTTAGCCCTCACAACCGGGGCAATGATTCATCATAACCCAAAGCTCTCATTCCATCCTGGAGGGTCCCTTCTTCCCAGCCACTCCGGAACACCCTCAACACCACCGACACCACCCGCACGCATCCAAGCCTCTCTGCAGCCGCCTCCTCCCGAAGTGGCAATCCCTCACCCACTCATTCCCTCTCTCGTCTCTCTTTTTTTAAACAATTGATAATCCACATCGGGACATAGTGTCCCCTTAGGACACAGCAAGGGAACTTAGGACACAGCAAAGGATCTTCTCAAAAGCCTTTTGGACTTCCCAAAAAACCACAGCGGCCCAAGGACCACACCCACGTGTCTGCTGGCTCCTCTTGGCAAAACCCATGTCCTATTTCTCCACGTGCCCAATGCACCTGCCCTTCAGTAGTGCTTCTATGGACTTGCCCAAGCCAGACCTCAGGATTTTCTGAGCCCATCGCTGCCTTACTCTCTTCTGAACCCTTTCATGAAACATGGCACCACAGGCACCATCCTCCCCTTCTCTTGACGCGAGGCAGTTTGGACAGAAACTCTCTTCCACAGCCACAAGCCCACCTGTTTTCTCCTCCAGTCTTGTTAGGATTCTGGGTAAATATCTAATCCCAGAGACTTTCTCCACTTCCACTCACCTATTTTTTCCAGTGCTGCTCTGACAGACCCTTCAACCTCAGACACGGCCTCTACCAAGTCAAAGCGGTGTCCCAGCATGAGAACCTACCTGATTTCTGCACACACAAACTCAAAGATTGGTTGGGGTTGGCAGGGCCCTCTAGAGATCTTCCAGCCCAACCCCCCTCAGAGCAGGGGGTGGGGTGCACAGGGTGGCGTCCAGGCAGGGCTGGGGTCTCTCCAGAGAAGGAGACCCCACACCCTCTCTGGGCAGCCTGGCCCAGGGCTCCAGCACCCGCAGAGGGAAGAAGTTTCTCCTCATGCTCAGCTGGAACTGAGTGTCCCGTGTCCCAGTTTGTGCCCGCTGCCCCTTGGCTTATCCCTGGGCACCACTGGGCAGAGTCTGGTCCCTTCCTCTGGACATCCCCCAGGAGATACTGATCAGCACTGATCAGATCCCTCTCAGGCTGCTCTTCTCCAGGCTGAACAGCCCCAGCTCTCAGCCTTTCCTCACACGAGAGATGCTCCAGGCCCCTCATCATCCTCACAGCCCTCTGCTGGGCTCTCTTCAGTAGTTCCCAGTCTTTCCTGAATGGAGGAGCCCAGAACTGGGCACAGAACTCCTGATGAGACCTGACCTCTGAGGGCAAAGCAGAGGAGGGGGAGAACCTCCCTCAACCTGCTGGCCACACTCTTCTTGATGCACCCCAGGACACAGTTGGCGTTCCTGGCCCTGAGTGCACACTGCTGGCTCATGGAGAGCTTGGTGCCTGCCAGGACTCCCAGGTCCTTCTCCACAGCGCTGCTTCCCAGCAGGTCACCCCCTAACCTACAGGCAAAGAATTCAACTGAATATGGTCTTATCTTCCCTGAGGTCTCTTTCTCTACTACAATCCTCTACTGGCCCTATAAACTCTGGCATGCCTCCTGCTCCTGATTTTCTTGAAGAAAGATATTACTATTTACAATTGCTTCTGCTAGCTGCTTCTCAAAGGGTTGGCATCAATTATCTGCACATAACTGAACACAGAAACCAAGAATGGTCACATAGAATCACAGAATCATTAAGGTTGGCAGAGACCTCCAGGATCATCCAGTCCAACCGTCTCCCCACCCCCTATTCCCCACTAACCCATGTCCCTCAGTACCACATCCAACCTGTCCTTAAACACCCCCAGGGACGGGGACTCCCCCCTCCCTGGGCAGCCCGTTCCAAGGCCTGACCACCCTTTCCGAAGCAGGTATCACTGCATCTGAGCCTCCTGGGTGACAGTGACCAGGAAGAGGTGTTGAGGGAAAGGATATAACGACAAGGTGAAACACAGAGCGCTCTGCAGAGACAGAAACAGCAGCCACAGACTTGGGGGTTTACAATATAACTATGGAACTGGCCTCCATGAATTACTGTCAATATTTAAATGTGCAGCTTTTAAAACCCACATGTATTTAAACCGCCACAACTTCTTGCAGCAGCAAGTCCCACAGTTTCACATACTTAGTGGAAAAAAAATATATTGTTTTGTTTTTAAGCCAGAAGGAGGTTTTTCTCCAATTCTTGTGTTTTGAGGAACAGCGAGTTATCGCTTTCTAGTCATGTTCTTCACAGTGCGACTGACAGACAACTACACTCCACCTCCCTCAATTACCTCTTTCCAAGCTGTGGAGCCTTAGCCAGCTCTGTCTGCAGGCAGAAGATACTCCTGACCTCTGACAACTCTTGTCAACTGTTCTCACCAAGTTCCACTCACTCCTCTTTGCAATGGGGAATGCATTCGATATTCAAAACTTTATAAAGTGCCTGAATTGTGTTTTCGGTTAGGTCGGGTGTGGAAGCCTTTGCTTCAGGCTATTTCTTGCTCTTTCATTTCTGAATTCAGCTGACTCACATACTGGCTTGTCTCCTACGTTTAGAGTTTTATGGTGTCCTCTCCACTCCCCTTCCCCCAGTGCATCACCTCAAAGTGTATGTTCTTCCATTCCTACAAGCTTTCATGCAGTCTTTGGCTGAAAACTTCTCCCATATCTTTTACATTTGAAACAGCAGCAATCTACACAGGAAAGACTATTAAACAACAAAACAGAGGGTAAAACAATTTGAGCAATTTTTGACATTAGAAAGCATAAATTAGCATTAAAAAAAACCCCAAAACTATTCAAAGCTTAAGAGAACAAAAGAAGCTGAACACCAGAGCAGTGACTTACTTCTGCAGCATGGCTTGCCACTCGCCTAGTCTGTCTCCTATGGGAAACCGCTTAATGGTGCTCTGAATCTTGGCTCGCCACTCCCTCATGTAGTCCTCTATGTCGAACACGAACGGCTGCTGCCCAAAGTTGGCGTCGACTATCTCTCCTGGAGTCTGGAGACCCACCGTAGGGTACAGATTTGACTGGGAAGAAAGAAAAAGAAACCTCCGTTAAACCCAGCTTTCTCTTTCTGGTTCCAGCTCCACAGCTTGGTAAGACAAACGAGCCGCCCTTTAAACTGAAACACGCAATGGCAGAGGAGGGGGCAACGTCCGTAGGTCCATCCCCAGGAACCCCACGACTCCTTGTGCAGTTACGAACAGTTACTGCACATAACCCAGAGCGACGGGATCCATCCCCCAGCGGCGTGCAATCAATGCCACGACGGCTGTCCATGGCGTGCCCGCTTTCTGGCTTAGTTTTCTGCAATTTCTACCAAAGTTCAACAGTCAGTAAGTAATAATAAATGAAAAAAACCCACAAAAATGAAAGGAGAATCAACTTAATCAACAGATCTATGTGTTCTCCACTGTTTGAACTGAACTCTCTTATTCCTCGGAAGCTGCTGTCAGAATATTTTACATCTTTGATGAGAAGGGAACGGGTGGTAGTGGAGCTCTGAGGTTAGCTCTTTGATGATCCCAAGACAGCAGGCCGTCCAGACAAGAAATTCCACTACTGATAGATGAGTTTCACTTTAAGAACAAGCATATGGATCCAAATGGGAGCTCTGACACCCCACCCTGCCCCGAAACATGGGGAAAAGAGAAGGTTACCACTGTGAAAATACCTCTAAAATTCAGGCAGAAATCCAGCTTCCAAAGAAGATGATCTCATTGAAAAGAGGTGGTTAAAGTCTAGCCAGAAGTAATAGTTCAGATATTTTAAGAATAAGCTTATGGATACGAATCGAATCCTTGAGCTCACTTAAATATGGGCAAAAGAGAAAGGGCATCGGAAAAGGTACGGACACGCCTGACTCTCGCTCCGGAGCGCATTTTTTAAGAGCGCGTTTCATTCACTGTCGTGTTACTTTTCCGCAGCGCAAACTCCTTTCCTGCTGGCAGCACAGACTTTACCAACCCTCTGTTTGGAGCATCTGCTGCCAGCCCGCGGGGTGTGGGAAGAAATCTCTCGTGCCACTCATGAACTGCTTGGGGTTGGGTTTCTTCTCTTTGCTCCAAGACACGGACACTGGGCAAGGCACACGGATGGACGCAGTGAAACTGAAGCCTGGGAGATGCCTGGTTGTGGTGTCCTGCTCATGGTTGAACCCAAGTCAGACGTTAGACCAGTGGAGGAGCAGAACCCCTCTCTCTAGGTCAAATCAGCAAGAACTACTACTGGTGGTTAGACGGGCACCCGAAAGAAAGCTAGGATGATTCTCTACTTCTCTGTGGCAAGGGCTATGGGCTTTCCTACAATTATCTGGAAAATTTATTCAACTAATTCCTCTTTATTGCAGAGACCTGAGACACTGGCAGTGTCGCTGATCTCCCCTTAAGACCTACCATAGTTGTGGATTTTACTTTTTACTGAAAGTATTACGACCGTTACGAGGCGGAACTCGGCAGAATCCTGACCAGATTGGCAAAACTGGAGCCAGCATGTTGGGGGAAGTGATGACTTCTCTCTGCTTTCACCGGCGGGGCTACAGCTCAGTACGGTATGTGGTTCCCCACCTGCGCATCCCCATCCCCAGGACAAGATGGACATTCACAAATGGGGTCCAGCGGAGTTCTGCCAGGACAGTCAGGGGTCCGGAGCGCCCGGAATGCAAGGAGAGGCTGAGGGAATCAGCCTGGAGAAGAGAAGGCAAAAAAATCTAACTGCAAATCTTCCACTTCTAAAAGGGAGGTGATGATAAAATGATGGAGACAGATTCTTCTCACGAGTGCTCGGGGAAAGGGCAATGGGCAAGAGCTGCAGGCAGGGAAGTTTTGATGGGATATACAGAATCATAGAATCACAGAATGGTTTGGCTTGGAAGGGACCACAAGGATCATCTAGTTCCAACCCCCTGCCATGGGCAGGGACATCCTACACTAGACCAGGATGCACATTCTTCCTTGTGAGGATGATTAAAGACTGGAATATGTTTCCAGAGACTGCAGCGTCTCTGTTCTTGGGAGATTTTCAAAACTGAGCTAGATAAGGCCCTGCTCCAGCTTTGAAATTATCAAATCCCAAATATCAAAGAAAAAAACGAATCTGTAAGTACAGCCTGGGAATTGAAATCCGTAAAAAGTTAAAAGTTTCAGAAATCAGGATGACTGCTTCACTGCAGACTCGGCCCATCTCCTCCGCTCCCACGCTCACACCAAGGAAGCCGCTGGCTTAAAAAGGTGTGCGAAGAAAATACAACACAGTAAAGGAGGAACTACCAGAGGAAACCGCCGTATTTAAAGTCAGTCTCTCCTGCTTTCTAACGTAGTTGATGATGAAATAGCTCATGAGGGATCAGATTGTTTCCACAGCCCATACTTTAGACTTTTTAATTAACTGAACTGGTCAGTATTATGAAGCCAAGGACTTCCAAAGCCAGGAATCAGACCCACAAAATACTTGGAAGTAAAAAAAAACCCAAGTAACAACATATCAGGTATTGTTCAGCCACTTTTGGGCACGTTCCTCTTTGAGGGGAAGCTGCCTGCTCCCAACTTGTCTCAAATCATCTCTGAGTTAAAGTTCCATTTTTCACATGCAGGATGTGTCCTTTCTGCTTAGCAGCGGTCAGGAGCTACAGGTATCTCTGCCGTCCTGTAAACATAGGGAGACATCATCCTGGAGCCCTCTGGCCAGGCAGATACTTTTCCCACCATGTTCTTCAGGTGCACCTTTCCCCTGCCTCCTGGACCACCCCTTGCCTCTGATGTTGGGGGTCAGTTGCTCACGACCCTCTCGTTCATCTTGACTTGTTTTTTAACCTCCTCGTCCCTCTGTGCTCCTGCAGTCGCAGCCTGGGCTCTTCCACATCCCGCTTTTTACATTTCCTAGCGCTCCAGCAAACCACCAGGCAGGATAATCCTGATGTGGGCTTGTCTAAGGAAGAGAATTAGGCCTAAGCACTGACTTAAATAAGTGAAAAAGGGGAATACTCCCTCTGTGGGGTATTCACTTCTATTTGCAAGCAGTTGTTTTTGCATTAACTTCAACCCATGCTAAGCCAAAATGCGTTTTTTTCCCCTCACTGTGTATTTGTACAGACACAAACACTCTTTAGAGGGAACTGAAACAAGCTGAAGCAAATGTGCTTCACCACGTGTGAGAATTATCAGAACAAAATGTGGTTTTCAACCAAAAGTATCCATTTCAAGTTCCTGGTATTGCAAACACTGTCTTCATCATTTGCCTCTGAAAAGGGAATTTTGCATAAGCGCTTCAAGGCAACAATTTCTGGACAAATTTTCTACTACCTCAAGGCTTCTACAACCTCCGACAACAGTCGTTATATTTACACCAAACGTCTATCCTGGGTTCGGCATCCCCTTCCTCAGGAAAGGGCAGTGACCTCAACTGTTTGGAAGAACAACCAAGAAACCACGGACTGAGGGAGCAAAAAGGGCCAGAAAAGGAAACAGAATACAGAGGTGTCTGCAAGGGTGAGGGAAGGTGGCAGTAATTCAAGGGAAGGATGCTGGAAAAGGAGGATGGGAATGATGGAAGTCGGGTGCGGGCATCCTCAGGATGAACTGCCGACACAGCAGCTGAGCCATTCAGCACACGGAGAAGAACATCCAAAACCCACATGGAGGCAGAAGGCTCCTGTCCTTGTCCTCATACACAGCTGGGGGTTAAATGACCCAGTTGAGCTCTCTCACTCTCTTTTAAAGAGAAATTATCTCATGGAGGGTAATTCTCAATAGTAGGAGGTCTATAGGGCACCCACCGTTCTCCTTCCTGGCCCAGAAAAAGAGTGTTCTGGATGAGGTGCTGCTGTAAAAGCCAGCAGCAGATTTCAGCTGAACACAGCCCAGCAAACTGGCAGAAGGCACTGAGATACCATTTAACCGCTGGAGACTCAGCCATAAGGCATGGGAATAGCTGATCCCAAATCCCACCTGACCAGATCTTCCTCCAGTTTAACACTAAAACAACATCTCCCCTTCCCAGGACATAGAGCAAACAACACGGGATCCTGTGAGGAGATCAAGGAACAGCGGCATGGGGCTCAGGAGGGGTCTGAATTCAATCTCAGCGACACTGCAAGATCCCCACCCCTCAAGAGCCCTTCTGTCTGGTCTGCTTCCCCAACTTTCATCCCCCCTTGGTAAGAGAGGCTCGACGCTGGGGGTACAGCCTACATTAAACGTGGGTATGAGCTCACCGTGCACTCCTGCACCAAAGGGATGCGAGTCAAGCCGAGCGGGACAGGTAATTCCAGCCTGCCAAATCCGTGCTGCGAAGCCCTACGGCAACAGGACAAAACAACGGTATGCCTGTTGGGTAACTATTTTTGATTGGTAAGAGTCTAAACAGTGATTATCCATCCCAACATGAACACTGCTCTCATCTCGGAAAGAGAAGCGCTCTAGCCAAATGAGAAGACCAAGCGGTGTAAAAACTGGCAGGAACATGGTAAAACTGTGACTCCTAATGTAATCTACACCCAGAGGGAAAACGAAGAGCACCTGAAACTAAGGGGCATATCACAGAAGCGTCTTCTTGCTCTGGCTGCAAGGCTGTCACAAGACCTCACTCCAAAAGGTGCATAGTCACAGACAGGTAAAATATTCCTTTACCTTAATAAACTGTTTATTGGACCAAGTGAATAAACTACTGTGAATAATAATAAACTAGCGTGGCCAGTGGGTCGAGGGAGGTTCTCCTCCCCCTCTGCCCTGGTCAGGCCACAGCTGGAGTTCTG
>VWZZ01005473.1:45926-58039 GCA_013399095.1 Psophia crepitans
CCCTGCTGGGGGTGCCCCTGCTCTGGGGGGGGTGGGCTGGGAGATCTCCAGAGGGCCCTGCCCACCCCTGCGCATCTGTGAATCTGTGAAATAACCCACATAAAGAGGGTGTCTGGTTTGGAATACACTGTCATGACACCAAAGAGGCCAGGAAGCAAAAAAACCCAACCCTGTATAGACAGCTGATGTGAAAAGGCAAATTAAATAACAGGATCTTCCCTCAGCACAGACACTGCCTGGGATACGGGAGAGATCCGTAAAGCCATAAATCCTACTGGGAGGGTGAACTGGGAGTGCTGGTTGTTATTTCTCACAACACAAAAATTAGAGCAATGAAATCAATCTTTTGGCAGGAGGTGCAAAACCAAGGACAGCGAGCTTTCTGCCACACAGCGTGCGAGTCAGCCGAGAAACCCGATCGCTTTGGCGGCCTAAACACGTTATGGAAAGGAAGAAATTCCTCAGAGGAAATTCTTTGGGGGTTATTAAGTACAAAGACTTGAGGGTGCACCCTGGAGGAGTGCAACCTCCGGGACAAGAAGTCCTACACGTGAGAGGAAAGGATGCAGTGGATGTGTTGGTCTATGCCTGACCGGGGTTCAGCTCCTTTTCCTTGTCCGGGAACACTCGGGTCTGAAAAAGAGCCAAGAGTGTGTTTTGTTCATGACCCTCGGTGAAAGGTGTGCTGCTGTCAGACCCGACTAGACCTTCCCGCCTGGGCTAACTCAGCCGGTGGCACGGCACTCAGGAGTAACTCAGTACCGGGGCTGGTGAATCAGGGGGGCAACCATCAGCCCCGCACGGGTGCCGCACACATCCCTCCAGCAACTCCCCGCGCTGGCTGCTCACCACGGGCAGAGGCTTGACGAGACCCGTGCCACGAGCCAGCTGAGCCTGACCTTCAGTCTCAGAAACACCCTTCCCCAACCGCACCGTGGAAAGGCAACGACTCCACCACGGCTGCAAGACTTGGATGAGCCAGGAAGAAGCTAAGAAGAGTATCAGGAGGCATTTTGGGGCTCTCTGACGATGGAGGCTGCTCAATGACTTCGCACACATACTCCTCACGTCGAAGCTGCGTTTGGAAGACAGCGACCTGTAACGAAGTCTGAATCCTCGCTTTAATTCCAGGAGAAGGAGCAACACATTCTTAGGGGCGGTGAAGGATGAGAGGAGGCGTGTGAGTAGCCCACAGACCCAGCCACAGGATTATGAAGTTTCAGCAAAAGCAGCACCCACATCATTCAGTAATGTGCGTTTCCATTTGGTAACAGGGCATCAAACAGGAAGAAAATAATTAATCACCCCCCCACACTCTTCCCCCTCCCTTCTGTTTGCATCCTTAGTTAAAATACTGAAAATAGGTGTACTTACAGGGAGGTCTGTAAAGGCTATACCTGTGGGGGGAAAAATATTAGAATTAAAAAGACAAAGGATTTTTTCTTTTTTCCCCTGCTTGGCTCCATCCTTAACATGCTACAAAACGTCACCGCATTTCAACAAACCCCAGCTCTGACCCTGCAGTTCACCACCCCTGGGATCCAGAAGTAACATCCCTCCCCAGTCCCCTCCTCCGCAAGGTTTTGCATCTGGAGAAAAGTTCGGGGAAAAGCCTAAGTGTTTCAGACATCTCTGCCAAAAATTTGATTTTCTAAAGAGCAGCTCCTCTTTTCTTTGCTTCTCCCTCCGTTGCTGTGAAGGAGTTAGTTTTCAAGGCTCATTCTGGCTTTAGAAACAAGAGTTTTACTATAAGCTTTGGTTTAGGCTGTAACTAGTTCTTCTCTACCGGCCAGAGAGACAGGAATGAACATTCCTGCTCTGCACTACAGCTGGGGAACAGCCTTGTGACAAGGCCAAGCTGCAGCCAGGAGTACCTGAGAAATACCGTGCGAAGAACAGCTTCATCCTCAACTGCGCTGCCACGCTCCCAAATATAAACGACGGGGGAAAAAATCCCGTGGCTTCCCGTTCCATCCACATTTGGTGTGCCAAAGAGGTATCGGCCTAAGAGAGGCAGCCACTGCTAGCAGAGCTGCGGCCAGAGACAACGCTGGGCTGGAGTCTGATGTGGATGTGAGCGACCTCTGGAAGGAGGGTGCCTCCCCTGCCTTCCCGCAGCGTGTCCCCCTCCATCCGCCGTGGGTGGGAGCCAGCGGCCGGGCAAGAGCGGGGTGAGACAGATCGGCCAGCACCCGCAGCTCCAACCACAGGCTTTGGGTCGCCCACACCGAAGCGCGGGGGAGACGGCTGCCATGCCCTGTTCTCCTCAGCAGGCTGAGCTGCGCTCCTGCGTTAAGCTGACACTTCAGGAGCCAACGGGGAAGCTGCGGTCTTGCCCCACGCGCGCTCTCAGCAATGCTTCCTGTCCCACCAGTACGCCCAGTTCTCGCACACGTCCCACCCCCGGTCACACAGCGGTCCCTTCTGGGTGGCAGTGAAACGGCTGCGCAGAAGCAAAAGCACATCATTCTCCGCTTTTAACGGTAGAAATATTCTAACCAAGAGTTGGGGTGTCTGAAACGATCATTTAAACCAACTTTAGGGGTCAACATAGAAAGAAATAATTACTATTTGAAACAGCACAGGTCCAAAACTAAATTCTTGGAAAATATTTTACTAAATAAGTAGCCAATAAGGTTTAATTAACATCATGGGAGTTTGGACCTTGTCTGTTGAGTGTCCTCTGACAACTCACGTAGCTGCGGGGCTGGGAGCTGCATCCAGCACACGGCTGTTGAGTGGACGGCAAGGTAGGTGGAAAATTGGCCGGACTGCCAGGCTCGAAGGGTTTGTGATCAACAGCTCAAAGTCCAAGTGCTGTCCCTGAGGGATCGATGGTAGGGCCAATACAGTTTCATGTCTTAGTTACTAACGACCCGGCCGGTGGCACAGCGGGCACTCTCAGACGTTCACAGACGTTACCAAGCACGAGAGTGGACGGTACGCCGGCGGGCATATTGCTATTCGGAGGGACGTCAACAGGCTGGAGAAACGGAGCAGCATAAACCTCATGAAGCTCAACAAAACCACCTCAAGAGCCCTTCCACCGGGTTGTAATATTCCCAGAAAACAGGACAGGCTGGGGCTGAATGGTGAGAAAGCAGGTCTGCAGAACAGGGTGCCGGGGGTCCTGCGGGAGCAGGGGTCAGCGGTGGGTCCTCGCAGTGAAGGAGGTCAGCCACATCCTGGGCTGTACCAGTAGGGGTGTAGCTGGCAGGCTAAAGGAAGGGATTGTTTCCCTCCTTTCAATACTTGTGAACCTCAGCTTGGGAGTATGGTGTTCACTCCTGGGCTCTCCCGTGCAAGACACACAGCGAAACTGGAGTGAGTTCAGCAGAGCCCAACAAGATGAAGAGAGGTTACGGGAAACTGGGTCCTGCCGTCTTATTCAGGAGTCGGTCGGACACTTGCTGCTGCCTACAGCTCCCTAATGGGAGGCTACAGGAAAGACAGAGCCAGGCTTTTCCCAGAGATGCACGGTGACAGGACACAGGAGGCAGCAGAGACATGGGAAATTCTGATTAGGTATTAGGGAGAGGAAAAGTCAGTATGAATGTGGTCAAACACTGAATCCGGGGACCAGAAAAGCCCCCTGGGGAATCTCCATTCTTGGAGACAGTAAAAACTTGACGAGTTTCTGCAGGGCTTTCAGCAGGGCGTTGGACCCATGACCTCCAGAGATCCCTCCCAATGAAAATTACTCTCTAATTCTACAAATAAACTTAAAATGTTGCCTATTTAAAGGCATTCATTTAAGAAGGCCTTCATTTAAGAAGGCATTTGTATGTCTTGCCCCCTCTGCCACATAACTAACACCGATAAAATGCTTTACGTGTACAGAACTAGATGTGTTGTGCAAATACA
Source organism: Psophia crepitans (assembly GCA_013399095.1). Lineage (NCBI taxonomy): Eukaryota > Metazoa > Chordata > Aves > Gruiformes > Psophiidae > Psophia > Psophia crepitans. The sequence continues at coordinate 49,791 of VWZZ01005473.1, forward strand.
TCTGTTCAGAGACCTCATCCTGAACGGGTACCGCTACGCACCTGCGTCCAACCAAGCCAACAGCAGAAAGCGAAGGAATCACAGCTCTAACTAGGCGGCTGAATTTGAAACCGCGCTCTCCCTCTGCAGCACCTCCGAAGCCTGGATCCCATCTAAAATAACAAACTTCAGAAATTTAAAGGCAGAAGAACTGGACAGCTCAAGAGGTCAGGAAGCAAGAGTGAGAGTGTGAGGAGCCTCTCCTGTAAGGCCATGATCCTGGCCTCATCATCGAGGCAGTGACAGAAAGACATTAAAAGAAGGCTCGGTGCTGGGGGACAGGCTGACAGACACCTTCCCCTGCCATCTAAACAACGGACTTTCACCTTTCCGTGACTAACATGCACTAATACGCATCCCCATGCACACAACGTGCTTGTGGACCTTCTAGCCCAGCTCTACCCTCCACCCAACAGCAACCATCCTGTCCGCCTCACAGCTGGCCATGCACTTCACAGTACATTTCAGAACTCACTTTGCACAAGGCAACAGGCACGTGGGTGACCAGCCACAACGCCCCGTTTCCCGCAGGCAGGGTACTCCTCCAGCATCGGTTCGGGTCATCAGCATTCAGAGACCACAAAAGCAGCGCTGATGGACTGCAACACCACCACCACGTTCAGCAAGATGGGCATCCTAAAGAGGATTCTAGGAAATGTTGGCCCATGAAATACTTGAGTACTTCTATGACTTGCTGCTGAGGAGAAGCGCTATTAAACCCACACAGCTCTGCACGCTTCTGGAAACGGTTATCATCCGACCCAGCCACCCGGGTGAAACCGTTCTCACAGAGAATCCAGGCCACAGCCAAGTTTGCTATTTTCCATTCATTTTAAATCTGGTTCATCTATAAAGTCTTATTTTAAACCTCCCAATGCTCTTGGCTCTCGGCAAGCTTGGTTTGAGGACAAACCTGTTACACCTGGGCAAAGCTGGGATGGACATCTGCGGAGCTCCGCAACACGCAGATTTCTTCATTATCTCTGACGTTCCTGTTAATCCCTGAACTGCCTGAGAACGGGCATTGTACTTCACAGGTTAACTTGGTCCTTTCCAAGCGCCTGCACTACAACTCCGACTACAGGAAGTTTTCTATGCCAAGACTTCAGAGGGTTGCGCGCTCTTTTTATAGCCCTGCTGCTCCATTTACCTTGGTCTGCTGTCAAAGTCTGAGATCAGAAACGCTCCGACATTAGTCCCTCACCCAGGGAGCTTCGGCAGTCACATCCCCTCACCGTGTCCCGTTCCAAGACTCCCTGCTTAACAGCCCCATTGTTTCTCACAGGTTTCCCTCTTTCTCTCCCAGCTCACACTCACCACACTTTTAGCCACATCTCATCATGTTTTTTACTGCCAGGACTCTGCTCAGAACCTGTCAAAAGCGTTTCATCAGCAGCCAGAAGACACTCAAGACGTTTTCCAGAACAGAGAATTAAGACTACATACGATGTCAACCAGTTTTCATATGACATCTCCAAACACAGTTTGAGACTTAGCTCCAACCAGAACATCCAGAATTTGTGACGACCAAGAAAACAGTTCTTACACAGTGCTCCTGATGGATCTGATTCAATGGAAAAGGATGGAGACAATGGGAGACCATAGTTAAGCAACAGGAGAAACTGCAAGGAAATCAAGGGAGGGGGGGTTCTAATTAACAGATGAAAAGGAGAGGATGAAATGGTGGAGAGAAACGGTGAACAGAGAATACCAGCTACAGGGAAAGAGAAAGCTACAGCAACTCCAGCAAAAGCGAGACAAACGCAAACGCCCAGAGGCAGGGCCCTGAAACCCTGCTGTCAAGCCTCACCAGCATCACAAAGAGCTTGATTAGTCTCATGAATATTTTTTATATCTGCAGCCGGATTACATAACGACCTAATTTCCTGAGAGGAGAGATACACAGCTTCAGCGGCTCTGCGTCACGGAGCAGCACGAAAAAGCACTTTCACCTTCCTCCTGGTAAATCTCGGCTCTACGCAAGACAGAAATGAGATTCTCAGGTTAGTGGAAGTATCATGAAATGTTCAAGATCTTCATGGAGATGCTTCCACTAGGCCAGAAAGTGTTCTGACTTTCAAACACATCACTCTCCTGCCTCCACCTGGTCTTGGTTCCTCTGCCAAGACCTGCCTCACCCCGTTCTCTCCCATCTAGTCCAGTGCCGATGAGAAGCGGCATAACAGCCGGACCCCTTATGGGGCTCAGACACCCTCCCCTCAACATTCCAGGGCCACTTCTCCTGAATGTTGTGTTTCGTTATCAATGGAACAAACAGACACTACTGGTCCTTAACAAGAGTCTTCCTGGCTGAGGTTTTCATTCTGCTTTTGTAAAAAGACAGTAAAATGTTCCAGCAGCTTGTGGGGGGGAGTGGGGGGGCTCAGTCCGGCAATGACTGATGGTCTGTGACCCCCTGGGACTTCCAGCACTGTACCTTCTAACCACATCATCTCTCCTCTCTGAGTACAACCACTATGCCACTACAGCTGAAAGAGGAGCTGGTACACCAACGAGCCAGTTGGGAATGCTCAGGAGAGTCTCCTACCCATAATTTTCTCACACATCTGATGTCTTGTACCATACACCTGAAGAGCCCCGGGGGAGGACACCCAGTGCTTGTAATCTACTGCTGCTCTCTAAGCACGGTGTAATTTAATCCCCTTCCTTTCCTGTTTCTTCCCACCGGCACTGTTCACCGCTGGGGTAGGCTGCTCCCCACGGGATCCGTGTCGGATTAGAAAACACAAGCTTCCTACCAAAAAACCCCATCTCTGAAGGAAAAGGGGCGTTAAAACTCAGGAAAGCAAGACCAGGCAACTTCATTGCTGCAAAGACCTCCAAATGTCCCAAACGAACCAAATCTCTGAGCAGGACACCAGGCAAAGTCCCGGAGGATGGTAAAGACGAAACGCAGCACCGAAGCTACTGAGCCGTGCTCCTTGTTTGGCTTCACCTGCCCAGACACAACACGGTCCTGGGAACAGAACAAGGACGGAGCAGGGGACAACTTTCAACCCAAAGCCCTTCTACTCTGCAGACTCCTGGTCACTAAAAAGAAATTAAATTTCAGATTAACACATTTGTAGTCATTAAACAGAAGACCTGGCCTCTTCCTGACGGTTACGCTTCCACTGTGATGAAAAATAACAGCACTGTCACGCTAAAAAAACGGTGAAGCTGGAAAACCTCCTGCTCAAATACAGGAAAACAGCCAGAGGGGCACAGCACAAACCACGATACTACTTCTGTGTAAATACACACTAACAACCAAGGACAGCAACTAAAAGGAGAGATTTTGTGAAATCTTTTTAACTGTTTCAGCACCTTAGTCGCTGTTGTATGGTGAACTTGTCTCGTTCCTAAGCAAAAGCTTCTGCTCTGCACCATCAGCTCCTGCTTTCACACCTCTACTTGTCTTCCCAGTACCGGCCTGACAAGGACGAAGGTTGGGAATTAAATTTGGAATGATCCAGCTATTAGAAATGTGGGCAATTAACTAATACTTACGGACTACAAATGACTCCTAGCGTCTCCACTAGGAAATCATCTCACTAGGTAGTAAGCCACGCGTCTTCACTAGGAGTAGCCCAGCATCACAGACAGTCTGGCTAATAAATAGTTGTATTTTCAAAACAAGAAGCCAGATCAGACACTCAGCTGTGAGAAGCTTCCCACTGGCCGTCTGACCGAGGCTCCACTTATAAAATAAGAGTGTGACAAACAAGTCTCAAAATATGCTCAAAGAATTCTCTCTTCCATTCAGGGCTGAGACCTCTTGACCTGCTGCAAAGCACCAGGTCTAGCAGCTGAATGCACACTCACCGATTCAATCCAGAATGCTTCTCAGAAGGCACGTGCCCCATTTCTTGGCAACTATCCCCTCACAAATCAACAAACGGTGGGTATGAAATTAGAGGAAAACTGAAAACAGATTTCCAAACAAAAGTTCTGCCCACATGAGCACCAGGCTGTCCTGCACGTGCCTCAAAGGAAGGATCCTCCTTGGGATTGGAGGGGGCAAAGCCCACATCTCAGATCCATCTCTCGGCTCTACCTGTAGCATAGCGTGTTGCCTTCACAGAACCACAGACTGGCTGAGGTTGGAGGCACCTCTGGGGGTCACCTGGTCCGGGAGGGCCACCCAGAGCTGGCTGCCCAGGACCATGACCAGGTGACTTGTGAATACCACCACTGAAGGAGACTCCACCACCTCTCTGGGCAACCTGTGCCAGTGCTCGGTCACCCTCACAGTGAAAAAGTGTCTCCTGATGTCCAAAGGGAATCTCTTGGGTTTCAGTTTGTGCCCATGGCCTCAGGTCCTGGCCCTGGGCACCACTGAGAGCAGTCTAGCTCCGTCCTCTTTGCAGCCTCCCTTCGGGTATTCAGATACATCGATGAGATCCCCCCGAGCCTTCTCTTCTCAAGGAGGAACAGCCCCAGCTCTCTCAGCCTTCCCTCCTAGCAGAGACGCTCCAGTCCGCTGGAGTCCAGTTCATGGCCCTTTGCTGGGCTCTCTCCAGTACGTTCGGCTCTCTCCTGTACGGGGAAGCCCAGCACTTTTCCCAAGCCGATGTACTCTCCAGACACACACTGCACTCCAGTCCCACTCCTTCCTTTAGCCCAGCCAGTAGCTCAGAACAACTTTTGTTCTGATAGATGTTTTGAGTGGGATATTTTTCTACCAGGTTCTTTATTCAACAAAGTAGAATTGACACAGCAAGGAGAAGCAAAGGAAAGGAGTGCCTGTCCCTACCAAACCAAACGAATTCCAGCACAAAAAGTGAGATGAACTCATCAATATTTACTGCATGTCTTATGTAACAAAAAAAAAAAGACAAGAATTTATCTGGGGTGGAGAATATGTCATCCAAGGGAAAGACATTTTAGGTGAAAATGGCCACAACTTTCTATTTTAGACAAATCAGATACAATGGCTGCCTGGAAAACATCTGGGAGACATTAACTCCTTAACGTTAGGGGAACTACGGAAACAACTGTGGAAGGAACCACATGACAGGTCAGTGCTTAAGTCATTCTTACGCTGAACTAATGCCTGGCTTTGGGAATGCCTGGACCAACGGCTTAGGGCTTACAGACGGACACGGCCCTTTAGAAATGGAAAGACACTGATGCAGTGGCTTTGCAGGTAGCCGATAATACACTAGCGGAACTTCCCGTCTCTTTATTTCCCTGTATCCCCACCGTCAGCCATCTCATCCAACCCCCCCGGCTGGGCAGTAGCGGGGGAAAAGAGCTGAAGCTGGGGATGCCATCCTAACCTACCTGAACACACCGAGCAGCCTGGAAACCATTTTATGTGCTGGAAGTGTATCTTGGAGCCAATTTACAACTCCTGGCTGCTGCTGAGTGCACTTTTTCTCTCCTGTTTCTTAAATCTTACCCCCAGATGCAGGACAAGAGTTACAACACACGCAAAGTCTTGGAGTGAACAGCGGCAACAGCAGGGCGGGAGGCAGGAGCAGCTCCCTCCTGAGAACACCTTTTTTCACTTACCTAAACTGTGGCCATTTTTCGTGTAAAAGCAGGTATTGTTGATAAGGTTGACACAGCAGCCGATCACATCTCCAGTGGTGAACGTAGGGCCATAGGGCTGTCCTGTCCCCGAAGAGCAGAAGGAGTGCCCATCATCACCGTGGTACCCATAGGAATGTTTATCCCATCCTGCAGAGAGAGGAAGGAACAGGTCAGCAATGACACCGGTTTAGCGGAATGACATGGCAACAACGGCTCTCAGGACAGAGTTTTCTGGTAGGAAATTGCACATTTTGATTCCCACTCCTGATCCACTCCGGTAGTAATTTTCACATACTGCTAACTGAAAATAAACTAATGGTCCTTAATCATAACACACCATTTGGGTCCCATCCTCAACCCTTACAAAAAATAATTAAAAATAAGAATAGATTACCAAAAGTCATTTTAACAAAGACTTCTTTTGGTTTTAAAAAACCATTAAAATCCCGTTTCTGGTTCATCTTGCCCGCGGTGAAACAAGCTCCTCTTTGTAAAACGTTTGTGTTTCCCACAAACACAACCCTCCAGCAAACGCATTTCATAAATAACCCTCAGCCACCCGCAGCCTTGGCGGCAGCGCTGCTCACGGCCGTACCCGAATGGCTGCAGGCACCTTCTGCAGGCTCACGGTTGCATTTCCCCTCCAGTGGTTCATAAGGGTTTCTGCGTTCCCCTGGGCAACAGCCTCTCCCATTCTGCGGACAGCTTAACGCACCACCCTTACATGTCCGGTGGCAATTTTCACGTGGTCGTTTCTAACATTAATATCTTTTTTTTTCTTCTGCCAGTGACGCTGTGCCTAAAGCTGGGCTCAGGGATCGCACCCTGCCCACTCGGTCTTTTCTACATCTTGGAGTAAAACCGTTACTCCGAGCTCCTGATTCTGTTCTGCCCTAATCCAATTCCTTTGTAAATTCCTCAGTGAATTTCTTACACGTAGGAATGCCAGGTATATCTGCGCACTATGGCAAAGACGACAGATTAATCCGTCCTTTGAAAGCTGAAGTCTTCTTCGGGCAACACCCTGCCCTTCACTTTTTAGGACCCTTATTTCCCTCTTGTAGAAGCGAGGACGCTGCTCCTACGGCTGCGGCCACAGAGCGATCCAGCAAATGCCACCTGAATCTACTCACCCATGAGACAGACACAATACCACCAGGCTTTTAAACGGGTACGGCTGGATCCTTAGGCGGACCGTGGCCACTGAGGTGGAAGCAGAAGGTGCTTTGGCCACCTACTGACCTCATACAACCTAAGGGTAGCGCAGAATGTGGTAAGTGGGGAGCAACGGTTTTGGCCAACGGACTACAGAAGAAACGCAAAGGCCACGAGAGCAGAGGGGTTAAAAAGCAGAAAGCGCATGTCCTGCAACGAGGCAAAAAAATACAGAGGACACGGCAAACGGCAGAGAGGAGCCCTGTGGAGGTGGTCTGGAGCCATGGTTTTCCTACAAAAACACCAACAACATGAGGGCACTAGAAGTTTAACCCCGTCCAATGGTGCTCAGCTACATGCACTCAGTATCTTATCACCAGCGAGACCCGCTCGCGCAGGGTTTCTCAGAAAAGCATGAAACCTGCGGTGCATGGCCAAGGCCCTCCGCTTGTTGCGCCACACCACAGGAACGCCAACGGGAAAGGCGGGGAATGGAGCAAGATCAAAACATGCCACGGTCCAAGATTTTGGACCTCAGGGCAAAGTTTGGGAGTGAAAGGTGTGAAGGACTCCTAGCAAACCCTAGTCCAGAAATGGTGCTAAATCCCCCGCACCCACAGGAACAGACTGAGATGTCCCAAGCCTCAGCTCCGCCTTCCCCAGGACCAGCTCCAAACACGCTGTCGGCAGTAGCACCAGTCCTGCTTCATGTCTTCATGGAAGACGAGGACAACAGCAGAGGCAGCGCCCTCAGCGAGCTCAAAACCAGTGCCAAACTGGGTTCCCAAAACCAAAGGAGGGAGTGATAGAGGCCCTAGAGTCTGCTGTCAAACTTCCACAGCTAAGACTCCATCCAGTAAAACCGTCACTGAAACACTGAGTTTTCAACTCTGTGGCTCCTTTCCACTACGCCTTCTATTTTTGCTGCTGCTGGCCGGTGGAAGGCTGCCATCGCTGACCTGATTTTAGTCTCCCCAGAGAGTGACCTGTGACGTGTGTCGGTTCAGAACTTCGCTAATGAAGCTGTCTGGCAACTTCAGGGGATAACCCTAACCAATTTATCTCCTAAGCTACCTACTAATACAGCCCAAATACAAACCTCTAACTCTTCTGCACACAAAATGTTCCTGGCATCATAAAGCATTTGATAAAACCCTGTCATCAATCACATCTAGGTGATTACACATCACGCACCAGGTACGGCTACTGTGAGAAGGGTAACAGCGTGCCCAGCCGTGAGGACAACTCCACGAAAGACTTGTGCCAACAGACACGACAGTTTCTGTAGTATAAGGAAAAAAAAAGGTTTCATTGCCTACAGATCATGACTGCTCCTACTGAAAAATCCTCCTCCTGCTCCTGTAAGACTTGTGCCTCACAGTGTCGGCGCTTGCTGTACCACCAAAGGTGGACAACTAAGATGCTGAAGGGTCTAGAGGGGAAGACGTATGAAGAGAGGCTGAAGGCCCTGGGCTGGTTCAGCCTGGAGAAGAGGAGGCTGAGGGCAGAGCTCATGG
>VWZZ01005473.1:69843-100431 GCA_013399095.1 Psophia crepitans
GGTTACCTCATATTACGTGGCCTTCTCCTGAGGATTGAGTGGTCGTTAGCGGCTGGAGTGCTCTAACGATGCTCCAGGAGTGTATCTTTCAGACCAGTTTGGAAGAAACAAGGGTAGCACAACTGAAGATGTAAATCAAAGTGGTGACAAGCAGGAGATTCACTTCAAAACGCAGAGCCCCACTTCCAAAAATAAGACTCATGTAGACAAATCCAAAAGGCTCTGACTTCCAATGGCCAGAAATCTTTAATCTATTGTAACGCGCATCTTTCTCTTGGCAGTCCGTGTTTATTATCCACCGCCGTTCTAAGCTCCACAGTAATTTTCCCCTAGCCAGAGGAGCTCTCCCGCTGTGAGGAATCCCTCTAAAAATAATCCATTCTGGACAAAAGGCTGATGGATTCTGGAGCTGAACCAACACACCGACCCCCTTCGCTCTCATTTCTTCCATTCCGCAGCACCAAAACCCACAATTTCTAAACATACCGCTAACCTCTTGGGATGTTGCAGACAGACACAAATTACGTTCTCAGGTCAAAACCTCGTTAAGCGGGCAGCAACAAGGCTACCCAAGTGAAGGTTTTGGAGTGGTTCGCGGGCTGCTCTGTCCCCTCAGCTCCCACTGAACCTCAGATTTTTGGCACTGCCAACTGCTCCCAGGTATTTAAGCAAGAGGACTCTTTCCTGGACGCTCCACTGTGTCTTGCTTAAAATACCTTTGTGGGGTTTGCTCAGCCTGGGGAGGCAGAGACAGCAGCGCCAGGACCGCAGCCCTCCCGCAGGCACCGCAGGTTGGAGGCTCCCTCTGCTTCTACCTTTCATGTCTCTCTGTATTTTGGAGTGATTAACAGCATCCCCCTTGATTTACTGCAAATGAACTTCTGGTCGCCTTGCTTTCAGACCGCTGGACTCCTCCAGAATACGTGTTCCTTTAATTTCAGATAACTTTCTCCACTACCACCAAGGCAATTTCTATAGATGTTCTCATCCCATCGTACTCTAGGGTGTTGATAGCCACGGCAAGCACATATACATCACAGCCTCTTTAACATACCACCAGCAATGGACCAGAAGGCATTTGGCCCAGAATTTTCCCAAGACAAGATTCTCCTCCATCATCCACATCGTGCTTCTTCCGTAGCAGAAGCGGCTTCCACCACAGCAAGACAGAAAGCACTCTGGGAGCAGGGTGCCCCGAGAAGCTGTGGGTGCCCCTGGCTCCCTGGCAGTGCCCAAGGCCAGGTTGGATGGGGCTTTGGGCAGCCTGGGCTGGTGGGGGGTGTCCCTGCCCATGGCAGGGGGTGGGAACCAGATGATCCTTGTGGTCCCTTTCAACCCAAACCGTTCTATGATTCTATGACTCTATGATTCTACCCGTGCTCTGCAGAAGCTAACGAAGGCTGCATCACCGCTATTAGCACACAGTCTTCTAATAATAGCTGACAGCCCTTCTGAACTCAGTAGGTTCACGAACCTTCGGTCCCTAGATCATCTGGACTATAGGGCTTCGGATAGGTAGTAGCAAACCAAGCACATGCCTACATTGGCGTTTGTTTTCACATGACTGAAGAAAACAAAGCTCAATGCAAAAAAAATCCCATCAAGTTCAAATATCATCGTACTAATCACCAGAAGAGAGTTACCCAGCCATCATCTCCAAGAAAAATTGAAAAGTCACAGAGACAGATCAAAAATTAGAGCGCAGCCAGCCAATCTAGCTTCAACCCAGGACGGCCCAGCAAGATGCTCCTTCAGAAACACAAGGCTCTGTGATCAGTGGATAACTTAATTAGAGGACACAGTCTTTAATTAAGGTTTTCAGTATACATCTTAGGTGAGAGCAATATTTATTTCTATCAAAAACACTCTCAGACCACTGATACCCACACGTTCCTGTAGAATGAAGTTTCACAGAGGAGTTGTTTCAACCCGCACTACCTGTGGGATCGACTGGGCCACAGAACAGATCCAAGTTAATAACAACCCCAAAACCAAGTGGTGCCCCCTGCCCATTATTATTAACCCAATTACATGATCCAGTTCACACGCAGCCCCACAAACTGGTTGGCTAGGATAAATGAGAGGGTACCAGCAGCGTAAGCAAGTTTGTGGATAGGAATTGGCACGGCCAGCTGAAGAACTGCACGTGGAACAAAGTCCTGGAGGTGTTTCCATAAGCAGTTTTGAGGGAATGCACAGCTATTTATTATATATATAAAAAAAAAAATCAATATCAACCCTCTGTTTTCCTTAACTTGACATACAAAAAATAATCACCAACCTCTATAATTCACACAGATACTAAATAAGTGACATCTTCACGAAATTCCTTGTGGGTACTACAGTTATCTATATGCAAATCACACACCAAAATTCAGATTTGGATAATACTCAAGCTGGGTTACACTTATTGCGCAAATAAAACAAAATACAATTTCTGACAAGTCAAATCTCCTCCTGGCTAGCAAGGGGAAAGGCTTAAACACGGAGTGGCCGGCAGAGTTGGGTTATACGCTAATTCTTCATTCAGTAACTCATAGACGGTATTGCCATTGCCGATCTAGCACAAGTAACGTTAACAGATGCAAATTGCCATTAAAAGTATTGAATTACTTGAACCAAGTATAGATTTTGGTAGCACTTTGATTAAATTACTCCAGGAACCAGTTTTATCCCAAAACTCTATCAGACAGGACTCAAAAGGTTTCCCTGGTGCTCAGTCCTGAAGAGGACCCAACAAAGCGCAAGTAGAAAATAGAAGGAAAACGAGGGCCAGAAGCAATAATCAGGTAAAAGCAAGTACTCAGACCCCTCCTAAGAAATCACAGGGCCTCCTTCAGCCATTCCTGAATCATTGGAGTGGTTTAACTAGAAAGCTCAACGGTTCTCCATGAAGAGCCAGAGCAACACTAAGAACAACGCAGGGGTCGAGGGGGAGGTAAGCTGAATGTCTCTGTGTTTCTTTAGAGCATCGAGCCTTCCTTATGGATACTAATGGAGAGGAGGAACAGAATTCAGGTTTCCCCACGGTGCTCCAAGGTTCCCTACACACTCCAGAGGCATCAGCCAGGTTTGCTACAACCTGACGTGTGCAGCGCACAGAAGGCAGCCTGCCCATGGCTGCTCGCTCAGCCTTGACACACGGAGTCCAGACTGCCAGCAGCTTGGACTGCCCCTGCTTCCTCACCTTCTTTTCCACCCACCTGCCCTCCTAATGCAGCGACCAGTTGCAATAAGGATAAACTACATCATTAAAATGGCATCTAAATGAAAAGCAGAACTTTCATTTGCGCTATTTCCTCAGCAGAGTAGGAGAAAAGTTACACCTGAGGTATATTTACTAACGAGACACGGAAGTGCAAGTACCACTGTACAAGACTTTAAGACACCATATGGAAATCCCACATGCCATTTTGGTCCCCTATTTTTAAGGACAATTCCGGAATAGCTTCGCAGCAGGACAAATGCCATACGGTATTTTAAGACAGAGCTTGATCAGCTCCATAAATAGTGAAACAAACTTAGTAGAAATTACTCCTAAAGATAGAAGAATCAAGTTGGGTGTCCAAAACGCTGATTTGGCCAAGAGGATTTGAAATTGCTGTTTGCTGCCACAGACTGTTCATATATTTAATCCCATACTTCAAAGCTTTTGCTGGTTGCTCCAGAAGCCAAGGGGAAGGTCCTTCTTTTCCCAATTAACCATCTAGCTTCTCCCCTCCCCTTTGTGTTTAAGCCTTAGAGATTGTGAAAGCTTGGCAAGGACCTTCCTTTGCCCTTGTTTGCAGCGTGGGATAAGAGCCTCTTCCTGGACTTACTCTGAATTTTAATGTTTTCATTTACTACAGGGAGTAAGACACCGGTGCTTGTGATGCATCCAGTGAATAGTTTAGAAAAGGTCAACAAGAGTTGTCGCAAATCAAGAAAATGTGACAAGTAGGAACAGGGTGAAGAGCTAGAGATGTTTGGTCTAGGGAGAAGACCACAAAGCAGTGACAGAAGTCTTCATGTACACAACTACAAAGAGCAAAGAAATTAATTATTCTCCACCTCCACATGATCCAAGAGTAATGGACTTGGACTACACGGGATATTCAGCATAGTCATCAGGAAAGGTTCCCAATACACGGACAGAGTCGGAAGAAGTTGCCAGAAAGATAATGAAAGACTGATTTAGACACACACCTGTCAGGCAGGACTGAGGCATAATTGAATTAGCTTCAGATCAGATGATTTGGTGAGGTCTCATCTTCTATAATTATTATCTTTACCACTGGGACTGAATCCTTTAGCACAGGTCCTTCATTTGTCATTGGAGTCACAGAAAGTGACAACTCAAAGCATAAGCTGATACATGGAAATTAAGTTCTTCAATCACATTTGAAGTAGAAAGATCCCCTGGAAATCACAGGGAGGAAAAAAAACCAAACCAAAACCAAACCAAAACTGCCTAGAAGGAACACCTGGAGGTCTCTAGCCAAACTTCCTGCTCGTGGCAGGCTTACTTAAGAGTTAGATCAGGTTGCCTAGAGCATTGTCCAACTGAGGCTTGAAAATCTCTGAGGATAGAGCCTCTCTAGTAACCCACCCCCAGCTCTGATGGGGAATAGTATCTTACTTCCCATAAGAATTTTATTTGTTGCAACTGGTGCCTGTTGCCTCTCTTCCATGTACTGCGGGCCTCTGACAAGAGCCTGGATCTATGTTCTCTGCAAGCTCCTTTAGATAGTGAAAGGCTGCTACTAGATCCCTTCTCAGCCTCTTCTCCTCCAGGCTACACAAGCCCAGTTCCTCTAGTTTCTCACCAGTTCCTTCAACACAACATCTATCCAGCCTCCCTTCTCTGGTCGCCCTCTGAAGGGAGCACACCTGCCTGAGCGACCCTTGTGAGCATCCCTAGGGGAGAAACCAGGACCTTCTTCCTCTCAAAGGAAGGACCAAGAAGACAGATTCCTCAACAGCCTTGTTCCCCTGCTTGCACCTCCTCTGATACAACGCAAGGTAAGCGGAGAAGAAATGAAGTCCTACCTAGCAACGTCAACAGAAAGCTATCGGCAAGAGGGGAATACAAAGGAAAGGAAGGGATCTCCAAACAAAGCTAAAATGGAAAGTCTGTTCATCATGTTGGGGGCTTATGGAGGAGGACGGATGGCTTTCACAGAGCATCGGGAAGGCTTAATTGCCAGTGCTCATTTTTATTTTATCTACATGTCTACAGAAACAGGTCACTCACAAGGACCCTGAACAAAGACTCAGGACAGCTGGACAAATGGTTTCTGGTTTTGCTGACCTGGCTTAAGGCGGTACAGTCCCAGAAGCCAAACCCCAATTCGGAGCAGGTTTCTGTACCCCAAATTCTGCTGGTTTATCTGGTTGCATGTTAATTCAATTCTATAAAACATTCTTGACTTTGAAAGCTTGTTCTTTAAATAGGGAGTTTCAAGCAGGCAGGTAGTGAATAAGCCGAGCAGTATCTTTTCATTTGAAAAGGTGAAAAAAATAATCCAAGTTTCATAAAACAAAACAATGGTGAGTGAAAGCTGGCACTCCCTCTAACATGTGCAATGCTGCACAGCAGGGCCAGTCAGTTATTAACCAGAGGGTGTTCAAAGCCTCTCAAAGTCATTGGTCAGATCCTATCTCTGCCGTTTCAGAAACTGAAGCAGGGCATGCCTACGGGTATGGTTTCACAACGTTTGAGGCTGAATTAAGACCTTGCTGCCACCACAGAGAATCATTCCTCCTTCCCTCTCTGCCTGGGCGTGTGTTCCTGCTGGGTCACCCCCAGAGAGCTGGAACAAATGAAACGTTATCTCTCAACAGCATGGAGGACTTGAAGCAAAGCAGAACACCACCTGCAGGGGAGAATCACCTCCAGTGTGTGCATCTCATCCATATTACAGACAGGACTACCTATCTTCTCTGTTTTATGAAGGTTAGGTGAAACCTGTAGCAAATCAACACATTTTCAGCTGGGCTTAGAAAAACTTATTGGATTAAGGGCTAAATAATTTTAATGATCTTTTATGATCTTCCTCACCAGCCTCTGGTGAGGCCCTGGCACAGGGTGCCCCGAGAAGCCGTGGCTGCCCCTGGCTCCCTGGCAGTGCCCAAGGCCAGGTTGGATGGGGCTTTGGGCAGCCTGGGCTGGTGGGGGGTGTCCCTGCCCATGGCACGGGGGTGGGAACTAGATGGGCTGTAAGGTCCCTTCCAACCCAAACCAGTCTGGGATTCTGTGATTAAAGAATGCTTCAGATGTTACGTTCAGGATGCAAAGGTCAGAGCGTTGCTCCGTGGGTCCTGAGGGAACCAGCCTGCCACCACCCCAGCACAGCAGAAAAGCAGGCAGGGTCCTGCCAGGCCTGGCAAAGGAGGTGACAAGTGCCAGAGCCAGGGGCTTGCACAAGGGAAGAAGAGGGACGGTGCAGCTGTAGGGGGAGAAGGAAGGGTCAGGTTTCTCTCCTTTGATGACAGTGAGTTAGATCAGTTCAGCTGTAACATGTAATTTCATCCTCGGATACCAAAATGCTGAGCACACGTGAAAAAAAAGTTGTATCTGGGGAAAGAAGGGAGCAGACATCTCAATAAAAGCCACTAGTTTAAAGCAGAACCTTTATTAGTAAGAGTCCTAAATCTCTTTTTTAAAATAAATTAGCAATAATTAAAAAAAACATCACGACATGTCACGGCCACAAAACTTGGCACTTCAATACAAATCCCACCATAATTTCAGACCTGCTGATTGAATTTCAGCCCACAGAAACCTTGAGTCGAACTGGGACAGGGCGCTCTCCTTTTAAAAGCAGCCTCTGTTCGCAGCGCCGAGAGGGGTAGTGCAAGGGAACGCTCAGGTTGCTCCAGCCACACTTCCAACCTTCAGAGAAAGCTCAGCACTACCCCCACCAGCACCGAGCTGGGCTCCAGCCAAAATAAATTTGGCGTAAAGCACAAACGCCCTGACTTGGAACTGGATATGGCCAAAGTGTCCGTTCTCGGGGAGGGATACGAGTTTTGAGACAGAACCCAGCAGCAAGACTGTTCTCTGAATGAGGGCTGACAGGGTGCCAAGGATCCCCACTGGAAGTGGCAACAAGAAAAGGACCAACTTTGGCTTTGGGCTCCCAAAACACTACTTCTAATGGGTCACATACCACCCTGCCAGCACACCCAGGGAAAACGGATCTGTTAAAGCAGAAGTGACTTCAAAAGGATCTGAGGAGACGAACCTGGCAGGGTTTCGGGTCACAAAAAGGTAAAATTACACTTTGACGTGAAGCCAAGTCAAGACTCCAAAGTCTGTCGCTTCTTTGTGAGCTCTCCCTTACTCTGTGCTGTGAAGGACCAGGTAACAGCTAAGCCTGATACATGTCTCTCACTTCAGTTACTTGAGCAATATGCTATAAAAAACCAGACTCGTTCCCCAAAAGCCAAGAAGATAATTATTGAGCTGTAACACAGCCACGCAGCTCATTTTACACGGATGATGAGAGATCGACCTAACTATGCCCGCAGAATCACTCTTGGCAGCATAATCTGCATGTGATCAAACAAACAGGTTCACAGGATCAAATTTGTACAATTCATCGCTAAACAAACACATCTGAAGTCTCAAGTTCACTTTATGTTTTATTCCACTCAAAGAATTCCATATTCACCACATACACTCTAGAAATAACAGTAGTAAACAGGCACTTTGACTCAAACTGGCCACAAAACGCTGCCCAGGTCGCTCTTGGGCTTTAAAGCCAATTATCGTAGAATCACAGAATCTTGAAGGTTGGAAAAGCCCTCTGGGACCAGCAAGTCCAACCGCCAACCCAACTCTCTCATGGCTCCTGCCCCCCGTCCCGCAGTGCCACGGCCACACGCTGGTTGAACCCCCCAGGGACGGGGACTCCCCCCTCCCTGGGCAGCCTGTCCCCAGCCCTGACCCCTCTGTCGGGGAAGGGATTTTCCCCAAGCTCCAACCTGACCCTCCCCGGGAGCCATTTGAGGCCGTTTCCTCTTGTCCCATCACTTGTTGCTGGGGAGGAGAGACCAACACCCACCTCGTTACAACCTCATGGCTTGGCTAATTTTTAGTCTCTAAAGGGAGGAAAAGAAAAATAAAATATATGTTGGCTGTTCATTTCCAGGACAGCACACATGACATGCAGTACTTATCATCCCAGGTTAGTGTTGAACCGTGGGGGTTTTTTATATATATATACTGTGTGTTATAATCCCAGGAGAATCCTAGGTTAAGCATAATCTAACCAGCAGTCTACAGGCCAAGTCGACGGGCCAATTCCATCCATCTTTCCACAGCAGAGGCCAGAGAGCCATTTCTTCAACAGAACGTGCTCCCTTACAGCCAAGCAGCTCCTCTTCCAAGCAGCCAAGCACTTCAACCCTTGGAAGACATGACGGGACTAGACTCATGCTTCACCTTGTGCATGCACACAATTGACTTGGATTGAGAGGATTATGGGGAGAGGGAGCACAGAGAGAGGAAAAGTCTGAAAACAGAGACTTCTATACCTGCTGACACCAGATCATCTCGATCTAGACATTTCCTACCTTTCTGCAACCAAATATCACTGGAGAAAACTGGTAGTGTCCTGCCTTCCTCCTTCCCTGCTCTAGTTCTGAGTGGCTAAAGACCTGTGAACTTCATTCTCTTTCCAATCCATATATGTCATAACAATTATTAACAAATATAGAGTGACTGAATCATTCAGGTTGGAAAAGACCTTGAAGATCATTGCACCCAACCATGAAAGTTTGCCTAACAGTCATAGTTTGCAGTGGACGCAAATTCTTTAACACATGGGTGTCGCTGAAACCATTCTCCCAAAAACAGAGAATGTGGAATAATGAAGGAGGGAAGGGACCTCCAGAAATCACATAGTCCAATCCCTGCTCACAGAAGGCCTAATTAGATCAGGTTGGTCAAGGCCACGTCCTGCTGAGTTCTAAGTATCTCCCAAGTTAGAGGTTCCACAAGCTCTCTGGGTAGATCTGAAATTACTGGAGAAACAGAGATGCAAGGAATGCTGTGCCCAAGTCAGGCTAACAGGTCTCAGGACTTGCCTCTGACGGTGCCCAAAAGAAGACTCTTGAAGGCAATCAAACGTGATCTAAGTGGACCCTGGAAAAGGAAAGTCTGCCTGCAACTGTTAGCCATGGTTGAGATTTATAGACGGCCCACAAGCTGCACTGACATTGTCACTACAACAACAATGCTTATTGTTTCACTGGTGAAATTTTAATTGAACTCACTAACCAACAGAATTAGCCTACAATTCCAAATGTCGTATTTATCCATGCAAAAGGTCCCAAATGGTCCATCGTGCACTCCAACATCTCCATGCTTCTCTTCAGTAACAAGACAAGGCAGCTGGTCACTGGAAAACTCAGCAGCAGATTTACAATTAGAAGAATGGGCACCAGAAAGTTGGCTGTTTTCTGAAATCACCCCGGCTGAGTCTCCTTTTCATCTTCTTGCTGAGACTCCATCTGCATCTCAGCAAAATTTCAGAAACAGAGCTATAGAAATACACATTCTAGAAATTTATAACAGAGCTACACAACCACGTATTTTGCTCACAGAGTAGTGAGGGACTTTGCTCCAGTGCTGCAATATTTTCAATTGGAGGTTATGAGGGGAAAAAAAATGAGCATGTTTGTTACATACTCTGACTATGCAAGTTACCGGGGAAGATGAAAGCAAAATCCTCACCAAGAAGTGAATTCACAAGGGTCTCAGTGCAAACCCTAGGGAAGCTCTTCCTTTTGTTAGGACATTCACAAAACCTTCTCCTTTGGAGAAACCAAGATGCGCGATAAGGGTTGAACACACATTTCAGCTTGAGAACAACTCCACCAGAAGTAAATCACACCCAAGCCCAAAGAAAGCCCCCACCACTGGGAACTTGCTGTCATTCATTCTGGCACCTGCAAGAACATTTATGTTCTACCAAACACAGACAACTTCGGTTTCAAACGCAGCTGAAAGAATTCCTGTTACAGCAGCCACTATGTTGATCCAAATCTAGACATTCTAGTTTTACTTAATAAACTGGATGTTGTTAAAGTAAGATTACTGATTATTTATTTTTAAAAAGAAGCTGCTTAACCAATTTAAAGGGTGACCTAAACCCAAACATTTCAAACAAAGGAAGCAACAATATTAACTAGAAATACCACTCTATCACATTTTCCTAGTTTTTTGGTGGGAAGATGGAAAGAAGAGAGGATGGACTATATGACAGGCCAATTATCCTGTCATTTTCAGATTCCTTCATGTACATTTGTCAAGTGGGATATACACCTTAAAAATCAATGCTACTTATTTTTCAGACACAAAGAGGAGCTTGGAGGTCTGAAAGCTCATCTCACTCATTAGTTTATTAGCAATTACCCATTGCTCGTTAGTTTAACATTAATTTCTATGATCTGCTAAAATCACCATGGCTACATTAACAATGCCAATAATTCAGTTTAGGATAACACTCAATAGCTTGCAACTTCCAGAGGTAAGGCGCTTATAGTCGTGTCGTTTCATTAACAGAAACACCCATTCACTAATTCATATATATAAAATTAAAATCTTTATTTTAAATTAACATGGAACCCAGACTGTAAGACAAACCAAATCTTAGCAGTGACTTACCAGGAAGCCTGTTCATGTTGACCCCTTGAGCAGAAAGTCCTATTCCCATGTACCTTGAAAAAAAACCAAAACCAAACAACATTATCAGTCAAGCACAGAATGGCCAATCCACAAGATTTCCTGCAGCAGAAATACAGAAAGGGAAAGAAAAAAACCCAAACACCACAATCTACAAATCATTTAAGGTAAGAATGCTGAAATGATGAAGATTTGCCATTACTTTTTTAGCCTTCTCTTGAATCTAGGGTATGTCAGACTGCTTCAGTGAGTGACAGCTTTCGATATACAATTACAGCTACTCTTTAGTTCTTAACTGGGAGGAGACGGACTGGAAAACAATCAGCAACTAAATTGCTGGTTTTCGGGGGGTTCCCTCCCCGATATATCAGAAAAAAAATATTTGTATAGGTGATGAACAAGAGAGTAAAAAAAAATACATCGGGCAGATACAGAATATGAGACTAAATGTCCACCCAGCCTAATATATTGTGTCCAGAAATAGCTGGTAGTGGCTGCATGGGACAGAGCACACAGTTGTACTTTGCCAGAACATCCTCTCATTGTCCAATGAATTTTACACGATTTCCTAAGCAAAAGGTGGTCTTTCTGCATTTCACGCCCCAGCAGGTTTTCCTCCATTAACCCGATCACCTTCTGAACCTCTGTGAGCTCTCTGAAAAGGCGACATCCTGCGGCCCCACCATCCGCTTACGGTTCAGGCTGGTTTTCCTTGGTACGTGCATTTTCAGCATTGGAAGAGAACAGCATTTCCCTGTTAACTTTCCTCAAGGGTCCTACAGTCCTCACTCATACCCCACTCCCCAATGGTCTCTCCTCAAGGTTGACTACTCTCAATCTACTCCATTGTTCCTCATATGGAAGCTCATCTCTACTGCTGAATACTCTTGCTACACTTCCAGTTCTGTATCTGCTTTGAGAAGCGGGGGGAAACCAGAACCGCAAGCATCGTTCACAACACAAGCGCACAGTGATTATCACGGACAATCACATAGTGATGTTCTCCATTTTGGTTTCTATTCCTCCCCCTCCTGGTTTCTATTATTCCATTTACTTTTTGACTGCAGAGGAGAACTGAGCTGATTTTTCCACAGAACTGGGACACAAAGAACTTGTCCCTGCATGGTAAGAGGCAGCTCAGAGACCATTTTTTGTGTCAAGTCTGGAGTGTTTATTCTCCCCCCATGAGAATCATCTTACATTTATCCACCTTGAACAGCATCCTTCATTTTATGGCCAGTCACCCAGTACTCAGACCATTCTACAGTTCTTCATAGTCAGGCCTTGATTTTACAACTCTAGTTAGCAAAAATTATTGTCTTACTACTAATCTCACTTCTTCATTTATTAAGGTAGTGAAGACCAGAGGCTTAACGATGCGTTAGCTGGAGAGGGACTGTTTACAAGGGCATGTAGTGATAGGACAGGGGATAATGGGTTTAAACTAAAAGAGGGGAGCTGGAGCTGAGCTAGGAGGCAGCAATCCTTCCCTGGGAGGGTGCTGAGGCCCTGGCACAGGGTGCCCCGAGAAGCTGTGGCTGCCCCTGGATCCCTGGCAGTGTCCAAGGCCAGGTTGGATGGGGCTTTGGGCAGCCTGGGTTGGTGGGGGGTGGGAACTAGATGATCCTTGTGGTCCCTTCCAACCCAAACCATTCTGGGATTCTATGAAAAGCAGAGGTCCTGGTTTTCAGCTTCCTAGATAACAGCTAAAGAGCTCTACAGACAGAACTTCTTCTGCTCTTCCCTATGCCTTCAGCATCATGGGGACCACAACCATCTCCTCATGCTCAGCAATTCAGGTCTCACTGTGTATAAATTATGTAATCACACAAGCACCAGGAAAGCGTTAGTGTTTGATAAAGGAAACAGTAAGAAGACCACTTCAAAAAATACCCAAAAGCGGGTATTTGGCAGCAGCCAATTCAGGGGCAGAAGATTTGAACCTCCTGATGGCATTTAGGGCAAACAAGTTTATCTCAGAAACTCCCCCGTCGCAGAGGACAGGTTCCAAGACCTTTGGCTGGATTTCCCATTTCTCATTCAGAAGATTAAAAAAAAAAAAAACAACTATATGTGAGGGTTTCCAAAATATCTAGGATAGACATTAGTATGTAGCAAATCGGATATTCCCTGCAGCAACGTTAAAAGCCTGAAGTCTGCCTACAAAAAGAGAAGCTCAAGGCTTGTTGAGGACAGTGGACACCCCAGTGCGATACAGCTGGGACACAGCGCACGCAGAAACACAGATGTCCTGAGTGTATTTGCAGTGCTCCAAGTCCCAGGGCACGGGAGAAGTGACTACTTCCTGCAGACAGTTGCCCTAGGCTTTTAGATCTGACTGGTCCCATCCTGGAGATAATTCTCCTCACCTTCCTTGGTCATGACGGAAGGAGCTCAAGGGCAGCACCTTCGCCACCGCAGCCTAACCAGCTCCTCCTGCACAAACAGGAATCGTTTCACCTGCCAAAAGCTGGTATCTGCCTGGGCTTATGCTCCCTCCAAGGAGGGATTAGAGCCTGCCCAGATACAGCCTAAATAAAGACATTTCAACGTTTTCTGCTGCTACGTGCCATAGAGTAGCCAGGCAAGACGGAACAACGGAGTGCAGTGGGAAGGATTCCTACAAAATCAAGCCCTGCATAGTCTGTGGTATGACCTGAAGCAGGAAGTTCAATGGTAAAGCCCAGCACTGCTTCGAAAGATGCATGAGCTGGGCACAGACAAGGCAAGACTTTTGCGCATTCATCCCAAAACCTGAACCTCCAGAGAACTGTAGGATGAAAGAACCTATTCTCCAGACTATCTCCTCTCCTCAGTAACTAACGAATGGGGGCAGGAAATAAATGTTTCACCAGAGAAAGGATGCCGTAACTGCTAGCGCCTCTGTTCCACTGAGTCCAGCCAGGAAGATGTCGTTCCTCTTTGGCCTAGGAACTCCTTCGAACCACACCTGAGCAGAGGGGCGAAGGGCAGCACCGTGGCGGCCATCAGCTAACACAACGGCAGCTACTCGCTATTTGGATCTTGTGCAGCAGTGAAAGGGTTCAGCTTTTGAAGAACAGAGACCGACAGTTGGTCTCCACTTCCCTATTGTGATAGAAAGCACAGCCTGCAAAGCACCGCTACCCCAGAACCCTCCAGCACCAACAACTGCCGTGAAAAGGACATGGACAGACCTCGAAGCACCACAGGCAAATTATCAAAACATCTGCGTTCCAGCAGTGGTAAGGTCCTTCACCAGAAGATTTTGAAGACATTATCTTGGTACAAAAAGAGTGCTCTGTTCAGCACCCATATCATATTCAGGTTAGGGCTCCCCAACACACGGGAGAGCAACAACGTGGCGTGAGCGCAGCAGAGGCCACCAAGGCAGTCAGGGGATCAAACCACATATGTATGAGGAGAGGCTGGGGGAAATGTGTTTGTTCAGGAGGGATCAAAGCTGTAAAAAGGAAAACTCCAATGAGATATTACTAAAAAGATTTTAACCACGAGCATGATCAAACACTGGAAGAAGGGCCCAGAAAAGTTACTGCATCTCCACCCTTAGAGATAGTAAAAAAACTTGACTGCACATTGTCCTGAGGAACCCGATGTACCTTTGAGGTTGGCCCTGCTTTGCCTGGGGAGCTGAACCGGGTGACCTACAGAGACCCTTTCCAACCTAAATGGTTCAACAGGACCTTGAGTCAGGACAGTTTTGCTGACAGGCAGCACACTCTTGGCTAGCAGAGCATGAAGCAGGATATCGGCCAAGGTGAGAAAAGACAGAACTTCCTAAGGCACACACATACACCTCAAGCTAAGTCCTGATCTGATTCTACCAGCTAAAACCAGCTTTCTTCCTACTCTTCAAGGAGAGCAGCTCATCCAGGAAAGACTGGTTCCTGATCTACAGAACAGCCCTGAACTCACAAACAAAACATGCCACGATGACTGCTGCCTGGCACACCGCCTCTTCCGCTGAAGGGCTCCTGAACCTAGTGTCCACTTGAAGAAAAGGAACAAGGAAGGTTCTGTTCTGATGTAGAGGTCTCAAGGATAGAAGGGACTTGAAGAGAAAGCACTATGTGATCTCACTCCTTTGGATCCACTAAACAAACCACGCACACCTCTTTTCCTCCTCTGTAATCAAGACTTTAAACATCACACTCCACAGTTAATGGCTCAGCTATTCCACTCTTTAGATCTCTTGAATGACGACCAGATAACCCCTAATGTTCCTGTGCTTTATGGATAAACAATACTGTTGTTGAATTAACCATTCAACAGGAGCCAAATAATCACTGAAAAACAAAACTTTGCATGTGTTTCATTGACAAACGACATTGTTGTTGCATCAACTCTTCAACTTGAGCCAGATAATCTGGCTCAATAATAATCGATAATTATTAACAAATAATTGTTTGTTAAAACAGTAACACTGGCATCTGGGAGACTCTAAACATTCCTACTTTTTCAGAGCCTTTCACCATAAGTTCTCCTGAATCATCCCTTGGTTTTACAGACTCTCCAGCTCGCTTCCCACCCCTGATGTTTTGGAAGGGAAAAACACTCCTTTAACATTTCAGACCTTGAGCTAGATGTCCCATTTTGGTCAACCTTATTCTATTTTTTAAACTTGAAGTTTGTTCTTTCCATTTTCCTCACCTAATAAAATTTCAACTTTTGGAGCGTGTATATCCCTATCCTCTCTCACCCCCGTGTCTGTCAGCTGTCAAGTCATTCTGAGTCTCTCCAGTAGCTCTCACACATTTACACTCATCACCCAGTAGGATCACAGCTGGGGTCACGGCCCACAGCTAGAACTACATTCCAGGTCTATATTGCTTCAGAGAGCAGCTCAAAGTGCCACCTCTGGCAACTGCTCATGCCTCAGGAAGCTGTGATTCACAGGCCCAAACACACAATAAAGGCACCATCTAAGCCCGGTGCAGTAATACCGGAGTGCTCGGTCCTGACTCAGGCAGGCCTGAAAATCCTTAGCAAAAGCCTGTCGAGGAGCACACCACTCAATTACTCTGGTAGAATGATCTCCACCTCCTTCACTCGCTCACATTAGCGAGCCCAAGGACTCCTGGATTTGCTGGCAGCTTGATTTCAGTATCATGCAGCACAGCCCCAGTGCCGCAGGGCCGTTGGCCAGCACCGTCCCTCCTCACTGCCCGAGGGTCCTTGCCTGTTGCTCTGGCTCTGCTTCTGCTGCTGTTAACATCAGCACATCTGGAATTTAACAGAGAGCTGACACCACTTCTGCACACAACCTTGGCGCGCTGCTTCGTCAGAATCATGGCGGCAGCATTCTGATGGGTTCCCTTGTGTCCGCACCCCTCGTCAGGCATCGCGTGGCACCGACACCGTAAGGGTGGCAATACCGAGCGCACTGCTGGAGATCACAAGAAATAACATGGTTCATGGAATCCCAGACTGGTTTGGGTGGGAAGGAACCTGAAAGCCCATCTAGTTCCCCCCCCCTGCCATGGGCAGGGACCCCCCCACCAGCCCAGGCTGCCCAAAGCCCCATCCAACCTGGCCTTGGGCACTGCCAGGGAGCCAGGGGCAGCCACAGCTTCTCGGGGCACCCTGGGCCAGGGCCTCAGCACCCTCCCAGTTCAGCTACAGCTCCTCTCTTTTAGTTTAAACCCATTCCCCTTGTCCTGTCACTACGCTCCCTGGTAAACAGCCCCCCTCCAGCTTTCCCGCAGGCTCCTTTAGGGACAGGACTCTGATAAAACAGATCATCTTCCACTCCAGCTTATCCTGCTTAACTTTATTATTTTCTGAACAGATTCATCCTCCCTCTTTTGTGTACTGCGGCAACTCCCATGCACGTAACCCAGGCCAAAAACGCATCCAAAAGTATCTTTCCATTTTCAGACAACACAGCTTTATATTAGGGCTAGAAGCTTGTATTTTTATAAATAGCAAGTACTACAAATCCAGAAATTCTAAATTTAAGATTGCACTTTAATCTAAATACGCAACACCTTGGAAATGTGTCACTGAAAAAAAAATAAAAAATTGACACGACCGCAAGCCTTCCTGGAACACAAAATTTTGCTCTTCAACTTACGCTCCCATTTAAAGCTTAAGCCAAACTTTAAAAATAAGACCATAATGACTGTGGAACGGCACACAGACTTTGCAGCCAAACTAAAATAAAGTGAGACTCACTCACCACGCTGGATTTCAACTCCACGACCTACAGCTTATACCCAGAACTCCTAACTGTCACACACTTGGCTGCTGGATATGGTTTTAGAAGATGCTAGCTACTTTGCTCTTCCCATCTACCATCGATCAACACATCAGAAGTGGTGGATGAAATCAGCTTTGAGACCTACAAAGCCTCAGATTGGAAAAACTTGCTCTGTTCTCTTGAAAATCGAGAGGAAAAAAAATTCATCTTCAACTGCACCACCACCAAAAGCATCAGCTGCTCTCGGAACTTCTTGGGGCAGAAGAGCTTCTCACTTCCTTGATTCCAGATGCTCCAGACCAGTTTTGGGCATACAACAAATTCAAATCTAGTTAAGACAGTATTTGTGGGCACCATCAAGCACAACCTGCTGCTCGGGGTTTTTTAGATGAATAAATTGTAACGTTCAATATCGGCCAACACAGATCTCTGCAGAGGCTGCCTGCCCGCATCATCGCTGGGTTTGGACGCGCTCCGTATGGGGCATCCACGCACCGGAGCCCCTTCCCGAGGGGCTCGAAGGGAACGCACAGCACGTGAAGCACTGAAAGAGCAGTACGGAAGATGCACCAGAAACGTCAGCACCCGCTTTCAAAGAGGGAAAATAAAAATCATCTTTTTTGAGGGTTTTGGGTAATGATACATTTATGTCCGTTATCATCACACGTAAGATACACACCTCGGCTAACGTCAGGCAAAAGCGACCTCCTAAAAACATCTAAAATCTTCTCAGCAGGGAACACTGAATACTTGGAACTGCCCCTGCGATCAGAAGCTTCAAAAATGCCGCATCAGTAGATCAATTCCAAATAGAGCAGAGCGACAAAAATAAACGCAGACACATGCGAGTGATGCAATCCGAACAGCAGCCTTGTTTCCACTTACCACCAGCCCCGGCAGTTACCATAGCACCAAATTTTTCCAGACTCCTACCACACCTCAGCCCTGCCCGGTTGCTTTTTAAAATTTGGATGGACTGACCCAGCCACACTTACCACCGTTCACATCGGCTCTGCCTCTGTTACGCACACACCGGCTCTCCTCGGCCGCAGCAGATGAACGACGGCCCTTGGTAGCACGCCCTCATGCCCAGAGATGCTGGCTCCGCACCGCACACGACCAGCAGGCTTGCCAACATCTTTCCCCTCCAGATTTTACAGCACCGTGACCGTGGTAGGATTAAATTCAAAGAGACAAAGCTTTTTTTGGTGGCCTCCCCCAGCTCCCAAGCACTTCAGCAGTAAACATCGGCGCGGATGCTGCTGCTCCAGCACGGAGAGGTTTAAATAGGAGGGCACTCCCTCCTGGCTCCTAAGGGAACCTGTGTGCTGGTGGATTGTGCAGCGCAGAATTTTCAGTGGTGCAATTTAAGTTTGTGTATTTAAATATGTATATAATTTTTTGCTTCTGCTAATAAAAGACTTTCCTTAGAAAAAAAGATGGAAAGGGTCAAAAAGATGACTGAAATTCTAAATTAAAATTTAAGTCTTAATAATAGAACAGGTCTCAGCCACACTGACTCAGCCAGGAAGCGTTATATATTGCCACCGGGACAGGATTTGACTAACCTAAATCCAGACAAAGGGATCTCTGAAAGAGGCTGGTTTAAGCGTCACACCGTCGTACAAGTAGAGGAGCGTGCCGACGGCCGCGTCTGGCCTGTCCCCAGACCGGGAATCCGCCCATGTGACAAGCAATTCTTCGAGTCAAACGATGTTTCTTTGGAACAAACACGATACCCAGCGAGCCTGCCAAAAAGTCAACGCAAGACTAAGTTTTTTGGCTAGTCTAAAGCTACTTTGTGCGAGCAGCCCACAGAAATCCTCACGAACCCAGCAGAAAAACTTAAGAGCAGAGCTGCCCTTTGACAGCAAGCAGCAACGCTGAAATGCCGGCACTTGCATCTGTGTGGCGGGAATGAAGAACTCGTTTGTTGGGGAACACAGAGGAGAACACGGCAACAGAACTCAGCCGCACCTGCACTTTATATTCTTCAGTTTTAAGGATGCCAGGAGCAAAGACCATCTCTCCTTGAATGCCTGGAAAGCGCCCAGCACTCGGGAGGCATTGCTATACGCAAAATAAATAACGGTCGGGCAGGAGGAGGGAGAAAGTGCTTAGTCTGTGGCCCTAGCTGGACCAGGGCAGTATTCTGTAAAGAAAGGTAGAGGTATTTCTTTACCCAAAGAGCTACAAGATCTTCTCCAAGAAACATAAAAAGGCCACTCGTCTCAAACGCTAGTTCTGACAGTCAGCAGAGCAGACGTGTTGAGCCTCTGCCATGAAAAGAATGATATTACGGTTCCCCTTCATTTATTTCTGAACCTGTTGAAAGGGACCAAGTCCGGATGGTGAAACAATCCGTGCCGCTCTTCCGAGGGCCTGTGAAGCTCACCTAGAAGGCAGACCAGGGTGAAAAGCACATCGGTTTAGCACCGGTTGGCTGTCTGACGGTCACAAGCCTAGAACTCCGCACTACTGCGCGGCAACAGCCGGACGCAGCGGTCCCTCCTCACAGCCCCCCTCACTGCCCATGCAGAGACATACCGAGGCCCAGACTGCCAGAGTCAAACCCAGGAATGGTCAATTCTTTGTTTTGCAGGCCACTGCTTCCAGCAAAGCAGTCGTCCCCTGCTCAGCAGTGAACTAACAACATCACTAACACACGGCAGAAATTCCTAGGACTGGCATTTTATCAGGCGGCTCAGCCCAGCCCAAGCGACCCTGCGGAGCCACGAGCTGAACAAAGGACGTTCCCCTCTTCCAGCGGTGAGTTTGGGATGCAAAGGCTGGCCGCATCCTGCAATTTTTTCTAATAACCACACCTATCTTGTAGGAATCCTGTCCTCCCAGCCACCATGCACCCCGCTCTTTCAACATGCCCAATTAAGTCTAAAATAATCAAGGTAAATTATTAAGTTAGAGATTCATAATGCATCCCATCACACTGGTGGCGTGTCAGAGACTTTCACAGTCCCTTGTGCAAAGCTCTGAGCTATCATTCTTGTTGTCTGGGGTGGGACCTGACTTCACGTCAGCTTTAAAGAGTGGTGAGAAATGATAACCCGTATCAAGTCACCACCTGAAACCGCATTGTCACGGCTGGCAGGGGGGAAGCAGCATGTTATTTTAAGGCAGTGAGAAAACAACGTACATCTATTTAAAAAAAACTACCTAGGGTACATAAAATACTGGATTCCAACTGGGTCTGACTTCTCAGTCTAACAATAAAGACTTTGGAACTACTTCATAATGGGATATAACGAATCTCTAAAGTGGACGCGGTTCTGGTTTTATTCGTGGATATTGTGCTGTTCTCTAACTGCTTCAGAAATAGCACTGACGGGCTCCAGAAAGAATCCCAGTTCCTCAAGCGGAGGTCAGGAAAGACACATAATGCAAGGCTGAAAAGAAGTACATAAAGGCAAGTAAATAAAATTCTGAAGAGCTCATTAAAACCAGTGACAAGTAACCTGAGGCATGGAGGAGTCCCCTGCACATCAGCCCTTCGGAAGGCAGAGAAGCTCTAAAATCCAAAGAGCGTGGAAGAGAAGGTGAGTGAGCACAAGAAAATTAAGAGGCACCAATCTGGTGACGTCACACATCTCCTCGGTCTGTTTACGAGCAAATACTGACAAAGCTAAGGAGGAAGAATAAAAACCTATTTTCGCTAAACTGAGGTGGCAGATTCCCAGCTCCCTTCTGGTTTTAGGATCACATTCAGCTGGTCCCTGTCAGCTATAGGAAGGGCCAAACCTGTCCCTCTCCTGTGTTACCTTCAGGAAGGGAAAAGACCGATGATGTAGATCAGCAATGTATGTAGGAATGCCAAAAGACAGATCAGAGATGAAGACCTGACTTGAGCACCGCTTAGGAAAGAAAAGGCACCACACAAACCTCCCCAGGCGAAAATCACCCCTAGGATCTGGCCAGAGCAACCAACATCCCCACCTGCCACCCAAACACCACCACAGCCAACAGGACCCCAAACCCTGCCACGCACCGTGGCCAAAGCCAACTGTAGCCGAAGCTAAGGTGTCCCGCCAACTTCGAGGTCCAACTTTAGATTTTTCACAGCTGACTTCTCTAAGTACTCCACAAAATTCACGCAAACCACCCCAGTGGCAAGTGCATTCAGCCTGGGAACAGCACGAGGCATTACTGATACCAATTCACTGATTATTGATTGTGGCTACGCCCAACTGAGTAAGTAGAATTTTTGATCACTTTGTCCTGCTGGTTAACAAACCTCTCTTCCAAATGCACATTTCCGAGTCGCTGAACATTTTTATCTGACATATTAGGGAAATTAAACAGGTTTCCAGGACTGCCTGTCTAATCAACAGCCCGTTTTTCCTGGCATGACCAAAGCCTAGAAAACAGCAAAGACACTAGAGGCACCACAAACATCCAGCAGAACGGCATCCGAGAGAGGCCAAGTCATGTACAGACTGAAGGCTCAAGTTGCATTTCAGTCCATCCTAACGGGCAGCAGCAAACAGCGGCTCGAGTTCCTGTTTTCTCCACTACAGCATGGGAAACAATGTAAACACAACACCCGAATCTGAAGAAAACACTCCGCTGCCAGGTCGCTATTTCTCTCAAGAGGTATTGTCCCATCCTTGCTGTCTAATTTGCTCTGGTTTTGGCTTCGATCGGGAAATTGATATTAAAAATTCGTATGCAAGGAGGATTTACCTGCTAACACAAGTTTTCATGAAATTAGAGAAAAAAATAACTGCAATATTTACATAACTACCTTTTTTTTGATGTGGAAAATACATTACAGTGTCCAGAGGAGGCCCCAGAGATGCTGCGAGGGCTGGAGCCCCTCTGCTCTGGAGCCAGGCTGAGGGAGCTGGGCTTGTCCAGCCTGGAGCAGAGAAGGCTGCGGGGAGCCCTTGGAGCCCCTGGCAGTGCCTGCAGGGGCTGCAGGAAAGCTGGAGAGGGGCTGGTTGCAGGGCAGGGGGGGCCAGGCCAAGGGGAAGGGCCTGAAGCTGCAGGAGGGGAGCTGGAGCTGAGCTGGGAGGCAGTAATCCTTCCCTGGGAGGGTGCTGAGGCCCTGGCCCAGGGTGCCCCGAGAAGCTGTGGCTGCCCCTGGCTCCCTGGCAGTGCCCAAGGCCAGGTTGGATGGGGCTTTGGGCAGCCTGGGCTGGTGAGGGTGTCCCTGCCCATGGCAGGGGGTAGGGCATGGGCTGGGAGGTCCCTTCCCACCCAAACCAGTTTGGGATCCTGTGATTCTACAGGAAAAGTAATGCACAGAAGTTTTGCCAGATCTCTTTAGGAAAGAAGACTACTTTCTCTTGAGAACAATAACAAATACCCAGTTAGGGAGAGCCCCAAGAAAACAACCCAGTGACTCCACAGCCCTTTACACACCGACAGCTCCACAACAAGGAACCAAGGCGAGATGTGGAGAGCATCAACACAAAGAACCTGTCAGGAAGAAGGTTGAGTGTATCTCTGCACTCGAAACCGCAGTATGGAAACGGAGACCCAGTCCTATATCACAGGTACGCTGCAAACCCCGTTCCTCGAAAAGCTGCTAAGAAAAAGAAGCTGGGGGTGTAACGCTGTTAGCAGGACTCAGCTTCCCAGGGCCAGCAGCTGAGCTGAAGGAAGAGTCGAGCCCCACAGCAGTGATAAATTCTTCAGCAGTTCGTCACCCCGGAGCTTCATAAGTGAAGGAGAAAAGTTTCCCCTCTACAAAAGTTAGGCAACTTTGTACACACAATCTAATTATTGAGCAGCAAGTTGCTTAGATCTATAACCCTGGAATGGCTAAACAATTAGTTCCTGTTATTCTGTGATGCGATTAACTGTAAACACATTCTGAAGAGCTGAAGTTAGTAATGTTACGTATATCCTAAAGGTGTTCGGCTGATTTTGCTAGAGTCTACTTTTGCCATATTCCTCCTTTTCTAGCACAGATATTGAGAAACAGCAGGGGGAGGGGGGAGGAGAAGGGAGAAGGAAGAAACCCAAACACCAAAACACAACTTCTCCTGAAATTTTTCTTCTTTACCAGGTAAAACCTCACAGCTCTAACTGCCCCCCCCCAAAAAAAAAACAGCGAAAAAAACCCAACAACCCAAACAAAATTAACAGAAAGAAGTAATCACAGCCTGAAATCTAGGAGATCCCGGACTTCAGACAGCGTGAGAGTCACGCAGCCCATCGCTACTTCCACCTCCTTTCCTAATTTCACAAACTATTTTAATGAGAGGTTGATATTCTACCATTACAGTGCATGGGCCCGTGACACTGCTAGAAAGCACCGAGTTCCACTTTCCACTGCACTGATTTAAAAAAAAAAACCACCAAAAATTTAAAAAAAACCCACAATTATTGACTGCAAATCAGATCTTCCAGTCCCACAACTTGCTCTACATTGAAACAACCGCTCGCAGTTATTACTCCCTTTGGCAGGAGTTTAGCAGAACGACGACAAATAATAACGGCTCGTACGAGATGTCATCAATGAAGGTGAAACCCCCGCAGAAAACGGGGGTGGCTCTGCACCTCAGAGCCCCAAAGCGTGGCCACTCAGCAGCGGAGCGAGCAGGACTGTTTGCACAGGGGCACAAGGGGAGAGCTGTTTACTGAACCTACCTGGGAGGAAATATTTGTGTGTTGGTTGGTTTAACTGCATGTCTGCGGAACAGCGTAAATTCAAGTACGCAGACGTAGCTGCGATGAGAAGCACAACCCCGACCCTGTGTGGGTTTTGGATTCTTGGAAATCAGGATGGAAAAAGATAAAAAAGGGGAAGGAAATCAATTATTTACAGGCTTATCAGGTACAAATAAGGGATTGCACAGCACGTGCGGACACCAGAAGTCCTCAGTTGCCCCAGCGTATTCCTCAGCCTTCCCTACAGCCCCATGCGGACACGCGTGACGTTGTAAGGTGCCCACCGCGTGGGTGCACGCAGCCAGCCGTGCCAGCGAAGCCCCGGAGCGCTTCACGGACAGGCCGCCTATCAGCATCTGGAAACCGTTAGAGCACAGGCGTGAAAGGCTTTTCAAAGGGCCATCGCACTCACCATATGCTGAAGAGAAATGGAAAATTGGCAAGGAGAAACGTAAGCAAGGAAGAGAGGGGCAGATTACTTGTTGCTAATGTAAAGACTTTGGCGGTCTGACCTTTATTTTTCTTTTTTTGGTCAGAGAGAAACTAAACTATTTTTAAGTCTGAGATATGATGCACTTGTGTAAGAAAGGTAAAGGAAGATTTTAAATAAACTATGGTATGGACTAAGCTAGATCAGCTCTTTGGCCGCTCTCCTCCAAGTACTCTTTCCTCCCTCTCCCAGAAAAACACCCACAACCTAAGCGAGCACTCACCGACATCTCTGGACAATGGGCTGCACATCTCAGAGCAACTGGGAAAGGGTTCAAGGCGGTGTCAGAAGGAGAACACCAACACACCCTGTTACCCCTGTCTCCCTACCCTTCCTCTCCTGCCCTTCTGGGTCTCCTCTTCCCCACTAAATGCACAGAAAGCTCTGTATCAGGGACCGATCCAGCAAAAACAGAGTTAACGTGATCCAGCTCATTACACAGCCACTGGTGCTGGCACAAAGGAAAGGGGTTAAAAAAAGAATAAAGACATCACAGTGAGAAGGAAAGCCAGACTGGCTCTTTCGGCAGCCTTCTCGAGATGGCTCAAAGTCCTCCCGACACGGCCTGGCTGCCCGGGCACCGAGGGCTGTGCCGCCTGCACCTCCTCTGCCCACACACCGCTCCGCTCTGTTTGCCCAGAAGGTGGACAGGCAGCGGGCTCTGCCGCCGCCGGACACATCGGGCTGGCTGCAGAACGCCAGCACGCCAAAGTACCCGTGAGTCCACAAAGCAATTCCCAGAAAAGCCGGCTGCGGACAGCAAACCGCCGCTGGAAGGGCAATCCGCAAGGTGCCGGGCTGCCTTTCCCAGGAGCAGCTCAGAAATGAAGAGGCTGCGGGACAGGTGACTTTGCTAGAATCAGGAATCCGTGCACAGTCGGGGTGTCCTCCCCAGTCCCACTCCATCACAACCCACCGCGTGGCTGGGGGAGGCAAAACAGGTCAAGAAATTGAAACGGCAGCCAGGAGCAAGGACTGCCACCCACGAGACAAGCCACCTCGCCCCAGCACAAAGAGGACAAAGATGAATTGTCCTCCTGAGTCACAGCAGGCCGTAAGTTGTGGGTTGACTGCCCTACCCTGATGAGTCTTACACTGTTCCTGTTTACCAAGCAGAGATCATCT
This sequence comes from Psophia crepitans, assembly GCA_013399095.1. NCBI lineage: Eukaryota > Metazoa > Chordata > Aves > Gruiformes > Psophiidae > Psophia > Psophia crepitans. Next base: position 94,963 of record VWZZ01005473.1, read on the forward strand.
AATAGGGAAACAGAAGCTGCGAGATGTGCTGACAAATCAACAGCAACCAGAAACACGTATTTGAGACAGAGAGAGGGTGAGAGTCCAGCGCTTCAAATACAACTAAGGTTATAAACACCAGCGTGACAAAAGCATGAGTTATTTGTGGCAGCTCAGAACATGAGAGTCACGTACATGTCTGCCAGTCTGGTCATCTGAGGAATGCTGGAAGCAAGCCATCCACAGAACCAGGGAGAGGTCTGGACTGGAAGGGACCTTGGCACCTTCCTTCTTCATCCTCCTGCCCAAAACATAAATAGCTCTCGAAGTTATATTAGGCAGTCTGGGGCCGTGCCCAGGCAAATTTGAAGATGGAGATGTCAGGGCCACTCTGGGCATCCTGTCCTGGTGCTTCACTGTTTTCAAGGCGAAAAACTCCTTCTCACACCTAGTTGAGGTTTCCCTTGCCACAACTTGTGACCTGCGGCCTGTTGTTCCAGCTGACACCACTCAGGAGACGGCCGCACAACGGCTCAGGAACTGAGTACCCAGCAAGTCCTAAGCCAAAACTGTTCAACGCCACCTTGAATGGAACTGAAGGAGGGTTGCTGCCACCCTACCCTTCCCTCTCCCAGGTCAGCCCAGCCCTTTACTGACTCGCCTTCAACCCACGTCACGGAGCAGAACCCTGAAATGTAGTCCTCAATTAAAAAAAAAAAAACAAACCAGAAGCCAGCAATTTCTGACAGTGACGTCAATAGATTAAATCACCATAATTATTTTGATGTGGCCAGTTTTCAACCAGTTATCTCCTGGAACCAGTTCGCCATAGGACCAGGTCACAGATGGTCAGCACGAGGGAACGCACAGAAACAGCCGGCAAACGGAAGGGCGGAATCCCACAGCATTGCCTTGTATCATCCCGAAGTGGTGAGGCACCACTCCCTGTGTGTTCAGCACAGACAAGGAGGTGAGGAGAGACTGTAAACTAAATACCCCTCTCTAGCCTCCCAGGATAAGAATCAGCTCCCCAGACAAAGATTAGCACAAACAACAGATCAATCTACTGACAGAGCTGACTTGCTGCGTTACCAACCGTAGCCTGGCAGCCTCCTCTCTCCCAGAAAAGGAAAAATAACAACAAACAAAACAAAAACACTCCCACAAAAATACCCCAGTAAACAAACATGGCCTGTTATCAACAAAGACTAAAACCAGCAGGATGAGAAATGACCCCCCTTCAGCTAAAAGTAAGTCTCAGTCACCTGTGAGACAAAGGACTGTGGTTCTATCTCAGCGCGTGAGCGGTGGAAGATCCAAATCTCAGAAAAGCTGATAGATCTTAAAAGTTTCTTGAGTGCATCGAACGCTGCACTTCCTTGGAAACATCCGCCAGTAAACAAGCTGGATTTTACCCATGCCAAGGCAGAGAGGTCTAGCGATGGCAAAAGGAGAGTTTTCATAAACCATTATGAAATCACTTAAAACTCATAAATCATTTATGGGTTTCAACTAAAAGAGGGGAGCTGGAGCTGAGCTGGGAGGCAGCAATCCTTCCCTGGGAGGGTGCTGAGGCCCTGGCACAGGGTGCCCCGAGAAGCTGTGGCTGCCCCTGGCTCCCTGGCAGTGCCCAAGGCCAGGTTGGATGGGGCTTTGGGCAGCCTGGGCTGGTGGGGGGTGTCCCTGCCCATGGCAGGGGGTGGGAACTGGGTGGGCTGGGAGGTCCCTTCCCACCCAAACCAGTCTGGGTTTCTGTGATTGCATTTGCTTCTTTAACAAAAGCACCTTTATGGAGCAGGAGTGTTAAAGGGCAGGGGAGAAAAACCATGGAAAAGAAAAAGCTTTTCTGCCAGCTACGGGCACAGCCGTGGCACTCTAAAGCACCTCGTGTCTGTGCTGCTGCAGTCCCTCCCTCTTCCCTTGTGCTGGCTCCAGGGTTTGCAAAACCGAGCAGAGAAGTAACCTGCCTGAAAACCGGGGCGGGGGGAGGCGAGGGGGTTTGTTTGTACTGCCAGGATACAGCGCAGTGGGAGGACACAAAGGAGAGAATCACAGAGTACTGGATTTAAACCACCTCAGCCCCGTGAAGGAACAGAGGGGAGACGTTAAAATGCGGTACTGACACCTCGGTTGTCTCTACAGCTCCGGTTTCTCTGCCCCGGTGACACCGCACATCCAGAACTGGCACGGTCTGACGCCAGCTCAAGAACCCTCTTATCACAGCGGATCATATACGGGCAACGTCACCAGGCTGCAGAAACTCCCCGTGTGAGCTCCAGGATTCTTACATGCCCAGTAAAACCCCAGCTCTTACCCGCAGCCCGAGTTTCTGCTGTTCATTAGTAACTGCCAGCACCTAACCAGAGCGTGGAGCGCCAGACCCAACGATTTATTGGTGCAGAAAGATGACAGCTTTGAGTTGTTGAGCAAAAAAAAATCAATCCCAGCTCCTCAACGCATACTGCCTGAAATTCGTTCCCCCAAAGTGTTTTTCGGGTAAGTCTCACTTCGAAACCTGATGGCTCGCATTTTAAGCTCGCGCCAACTGCAGCGAGCCAGCCCCAGCCAATACCACCACGCAAGCCCTGCCCCACCGCTCCGCGCAGCGTGGATACAACCACCATCTACAGAGCAGAGACTTTACACCTGAAGCACCCGTCCGGGATACGAGCTCAGAAAGATTCCTCTTCCTCTCCCCTTGCTGAAGGCTTCTGGCTGGGTTCCTAGGGACGTGCTCGACCACTTGGAAACCACCTTTCGTTCCCTCCAATCCCTTCTTTAGGTTTCTGGACTTTTATTCCTTTAAGCTGAAGGCAGCATGGTGTCATAAACCCTGGAGGGCGTCCTAAGAGGCAGGACGCCTCCGCCACAGTTCACTATCACAACACGCCGAGCTTCCAGGCGGCAGGCTTCAAACTTTAAAGAACAGACACACAAAAGCACCTTCTTAAGCGACAGAGAGAAGGTGGCTACGACACAAATTCAGGGTCAGAAATCGCCGCAGCGTGTGAGACAAAAACTGGAGCGCTCTCTGCCAGGAAAAGAAAAACAAGGCAGAGGAACAGCCGAGACATCGGACAAGCTCCCCAAGGCCTGCACTGCCTTTGGGAGGTGGCTCCCAACATCTCGCGCTGCCGTAGGGTTCATGTACACGGTCCCGTACCTCTGAAAGCATTCCCAAAAACTGTAACTGCAGAAGGCAGCAAAACCAACAGGGAACTCGGATCTTGGGAAACAAGCAGCAAATTCCACTGTCTCCCCGTAAGATTGATCTCGAGCGCAGCCAGGGCTACGTGCCGCTCAGCGACCTTTCGTAACGCGGTTTCTTTGGAAAACTCTGGAAGTTCACTGTAAATTATCTCAGTTTTAGCAGTTGCACAAACTGATCGAGCGCAGGGTTTCAAAACACGACAGGCAGTTCGTCGCCAAGTCAGCCAAGTGGAAGAATAAAGATGGGCTTTCGCCCGCGTTTCTGAAGCGGTCGGCCCAGCACCCAGCTCTGCGCGGATAACGGCACAATCATTACAGGCCTAAACGCTGCACGATTCCAGACCCTTTGCAAGTCCCTTCACAAACGGGCCAGCTCTCAACTCAACAGCAAACAAAAAACCCCAACGGTGAGGAGTTATGACTTTAATTTGGTTTTTAGTAGCAACGTGTGCTGCCCTGCCCCAAGACCCCTAAACCAGCCAGAGTTCAAACGCTATCCTTGGAGGACTGGACTAATTAATTACACTCGACACCTCTGCCTGTGTGGCTCTCCCTTCTGCACAGCTGTATTTGTGGCACTGATCCTTCAGCAACGCAAAACGCCAAACACACACGCACACAGAGCAGGCTAATGCCTTTACAACGATTAAAAATTAAATCTACCCTAGCAGCAGCAACCCGGACCTTGTCAGAAACGCCCCTTTACAGCTTTCCCACGTTCCCCAACATCCCGAATATTGCTCTCAAGGAACTCCACAGACATCCTGGTTCAAACTCCAGCCCGACGCAGCGAGCGTGACACCGGAGGAGATCCAGAGCCCACAAGCCGAGGTGCCGCCTAGTAAGGGGTGGCTGCTGCGAACACCACCGACAGGATTTGCTGCGTTCGCAGCCGTTCTGCTGTTCCAAGGAGTACAGACCGACAGGGCACGTGCAGTCTCAACGCCGGCCTACAATATTAAATACTACCAGAAAAAAACCATGGCTTGGCCAGGAAAACTGTTTTGCTGGTTCCAGCAGCCACCCCAGCTTCCACAGTTATCTGTCCTGATACTCTGTGGTGTGACCTATCCTGAGGTGACGATTCGAGTCCAAATTCAGGGCCTAGACTGAAGTAGTGCAGATTCCAGCTTGTAGTCACCATCACCTCCTTTCCCTCGCTCTGAACACCTTTTCCTTGCTCAGACATACGGGGTTTTTAAAAAACAGTCTCCCAAGTTCTCCTTCCAGCGCTCCAGTACCGCTGTGACTAACTCTTCACCAAGCAAACACCTCTCTAACCGACCAAAATTAAGTTCAAGGTTCCTCCCTTCTATTTCATTCCACTTCTGAGGCATCCTAACTCCAGCAAGCTGAGCCACCAGACCTGGCCAGCAACGGGAAAAACTATTAGAATTTAAATTACACCAGAGACTCACAGTTCCCCTGATCTGTAAAGCTGCCCACACCGAACAGCACAGAAAGCAGCTCTGGAAGCGCCTCCACTTCCAGTGCGTTCTACCACAGTTGGGCCTATTAACCGAGGGAATACAACCTCCTGACGTACCTGCCTGATCCGCCCCGCGGCCACGGGACCTCTCCCCCTTCCGGAAGGGAGGTCAGAGTACAGCAGAACTGCGAAACACCCGTCCCCGGCCGTCAGACTCAAACAAAGCACTTACCCGTCTCTACCTTTGCTGACGATCTTCACCTCGAAGTAATAAATGCCGCAGGCGGCGGGTATGGGGTGCGTCGCCCTGACCGAGGCAGCATCTTTGTGATTCTTCCCGTGACCTAGGAAAGAACAGAAACGTTACGTCCCGACGCGTTTCCAACTCTCCCACGTTTTGATCTAAACCACCCTTTTCTGAGCGCAGCGGGGATCTGCTTCCCCACGCACCCACCAGTTTAAAGCACCGCAGAGAACCAGCCCGCACAACCCCGCGCCACCACGGCGGACGCTCCCCGCGCCATGAGCGCCCTGGTTTCCCCGGTTTTCCCCAGGAAGGCTCGCAGGGCCACCGCTCCCCCTCCCCACACCCAGGACGTGGAAGACCAACGCGGACGGACAGAGGACAAAAAGGATTACCCAAGCGGGGAGTGACATCAGTGTTTGCCGCCTCGGCAGGGAGAGGGACGAGCGGATCTCGGCGGGGCGGACGGCTCCCAGCAGCGAGCAGGAAAAACACCGCTGCCACCCCCGAGCCCTGCGGGGCTGCGAGCAGCGATCCTCCGCCAGCTCAGGGAGCCGGGGCCGCAGCCCCGGGCCTGCCGCCGCCATCCCAGCCCCCGGCCGGCCTC
>VWZZ01005474.1:0-15138 GCA_013399095.1 Psophia crepitans
AAAAAAAAAAGCAACGAACAAACTCCCAGGTTTTCCCTGAGAACAGCATCCACACGGCAGAAAGAGAAACCCAACGGGAGTACCCTCAAATCTAATTAGTACCTAATCCTATGGTTCTCATCACGTAAGGCTGAACGCTGCAGGTATAGCTAGAGAAAAATCTGCGTGCTCCCTAAAGCAGCCCTCGCAGGTTGTTGTTAGTTGCATGGTGTTGCATCCGTGACAAGACACCAAGGCGCCTTTCTGAGGATGCAGGGCTTCACGATGGACCTTTACCCCCCTATCTCCTATAGATCTCCTATATCTTTACGTGTCAACTTGCAGCTCCACTTGAATCTCTCTTTTTCCCTCAGCTGCCCATAGCAGGACCCACCGCTGACGGGGAGGTAATTCTTTACACCAAGATGCACCTCTTGTTCAAACCAGCTATTCCTCATGTCCTGAAACCAGTATTCACTGGAAATCTGGTGGTCACTAAAGGTCCTATCCAAAGGTTGTAGGAAAGGCTTTTCCTGACTTCCAGTGATCTTGGATCAGAGTTTTCCCAGAAAAACGCACTTTGTGCTGATCAATCGCTTCCCAGGGCACGCAGAGCCTGCAGGCAGGCTGTGTCACGGATGCACCGGTCACATGAGAAGTGGTAATTCGCATGTTTTCTGCAGCTTACTGCTGTGGTGACCTGCCTTGCTGAGGTGACAGCTTCCTTGCATTCCTCACGTCACCTGTCAGCACGACCTCAAGCTGATCCATCCGTGCGGAGGTGGCAATTAAGACATAAACAAGGGAACTTTCTCAGTGCGGTGGCAGGCAGCGTGCTGGCCAGGTGGTACCTGCTGTGTCCCCACATCTCCATCACGAGAGCCTCATACTGTTCGCTCACTTGTAAAAACTGAGGGAGTGCTGTCCCGTGTATAAAAGAATCGGCAAATTCTCTCGGTGAATTTCTGTTGCCATTCCATTCAGGGCAATACTGTCGCTTTTAATGAAAATGCATCTTTTCCCCGCGTTAAATGACATGGTAGGTGACAAAACCAGAAGGCTGGGTTTTACTCTCCATGTAACCTGCACTGGAGGAGTTATAAATTATTATTTCTTCTTGCAAGTCTGAAAATATTTGTGTTCCAGGAAGGGGAGGTGTAAGTGAATGACCGTTACCACGAATGCTTCAATCCAAAGCTCAGGCAGGGAACATGCTCATGTTTTAAGCAACACTCCAGTAGCTAAAGCACTCATCTAACGAGACTCAAAACCTAGGCTCTCCTCCAGCAAGGTGAGGGTTTAACTTGAGTTTCCCACCTCTCAGCAAGTCCTGGGCGGCCAACCTTCACGTAGGCTTGGAGGGCAAACCTGAGCAGATGGGAGAACTCACATTTTGTGCAGAAAAGAAAGCAAAGAAAGCCCAAGGAGACAGGGATATCCCAGGCAGCACTGGATGGCAGGAGATCGGAAGTGTCTATGATTCATCCAAGATGGACTCAAAAACCATGGAAGGTGGTTGGAAGTTCTTACTGTGAGAGCCTGGGTGTTCAGTTCATTGAAAAGCAGAATGAGAACTGATAGGAGTAGGCTGTAAGTGTCTTCCCAGGGAGCAGACATCAAGCATTGAATCTTTGACAAACCAGCAGACACAGGTCATACCATGACGAGGTCCCAGCCTGATATCAAAGCAAGGGCATGTGCCTCTTACAAAGAGTTTTCCAGACAGGATGATTCCAGGCCTCCCTCCACTCCATGCCCTGGTCACCTCTCCAAGCCAAGTGCTGCATGAGACCATGACACAAGGGAGGTGGAGTTGCAGCAGCGGCGCAAAACCCTGACACCTAGGCCCATCTGTGGGGTCAGTTGTGGTTGGTAAGATATGACTGGTCCTAGTTGGGAAGCTGAAGGCAAATGCAGATGAGGAGAAGATACTTACTTCATTTTAAACTAATGATGATTTGACCTTTGGAGCTAATTACCTAGAGAAGCAGTGAGTTGTGTCTGTTGAGAGCTTGCTTGATGATCAAACTAGCAGGGAAGACAAGAAGAAGATGGATGGCTGCCATATGCAGTCTAATATCTTCTGACCTCAAAGCCCTGGTTGTGATTCAGGGCTCTGAATCTGAATGCAAAAGTACAAACTGTCATAGCTTCCAAGCATGCTAGCTTCCAGCAGGACAAAGAGTAGAAGGAGCGGGATGTAGTGGCATTGCCTTCTTCCTCTCTGCTCGCTGTCGTGCACGTTCAATGTTTAGAGATCCCACAGACAGGTTTGTTAGTTTAACCTCATTCAAGAGACATTGTTTTTCTTCCTGATCTGAATCCTGGGTTTGGTAAGGACAAAGGCGCCTGTCTCCAAGGGTGTAGGTCTGACCTTTTTATTCACCATTTCTCACATGATCAGTAAAATACATTGCAAAACCTTCAGTTCTTCTCAGATCCCTTGCTGGAGGGCAGGAGGTGAGAGCAGCAGGGTACAGAGAGCATCGGTGTGCTAAATCTCTTTGCTCAGCTGAGGTGATACACTACATGTCTGCCAGTCAAGTAGACATAAGGCAGTGAATGAACAGTCACCTCTCTCATTTTTTCACGCTATTAAGTGTCCAGGGTGTTCTCCAAAAGGCGGACTCTACACCAAGCTGGGTGCAGAGGGGGACAGGCTGTCAGTGAATGTGAACGCACACCCCTCATAAATTAATTATTCATTTTCTTTGCTGCATTTGCAGTTAGAAAAATCATGTGGGACATGGAACTTCAGGAGAAAGGAACAGAATTTGCCTTTAGAATGAAATACTTGAATTTTTCCTAACCAATGCTTAATGTCATGTGCTCTGGGGGATTAGTACTGCGGAGTGATCCCCCAGGCAGTATGGCCGGTCATGTGGTTGGACTCCGGTCCTGAAGTGCCACCAAGGAGCATAGAAATGCCAGTTAAACAGATTAGAATAGCAACCCCCTTGTTTGCAGCTGCAGGATAGTGTCTTTGTCCAGGCTCCCCAGGCTTTCTCCCTCCAGAGTCAAGGTCTCTTAGGTTCCTCTTGCATTTGGGGTCTTTTCAGAACCCACAAGAAAGCCATGGGGGAGGTCGCTGTGGTGGAAGTCTTGTACTGAAACACTCCTTGACTTCTGTTGGCCACTGCTTGCAAGTTCCATGTCACACATCTCTTTGCATCCACAAGTAGTTCAAAGGATCTTTTAGCCCCTTCAGCCTTACCGCACTGCCTCCCTCAGATGCTCTGTTCGGATCATGCTCAGCTGGTGATGCCCAAAGAGCTGCAAAATGAAGCAAATTTACAAAATAAATGCTTTCCAGAGGGGCGCCTTTGTCCTCCTGTGTTACGTGCGAGTGATTTGGGAGAGGTGCTGAGTAACATCTGCTTAGCCCAGCTCACTTCCCACGGCACAAGAAGCTGTAGAGCTTCGCATAGGAGATGAAGGTGGGAATTAAGTCCCTTATGCTCACCTGGCAGCGAGGACTGGAGGGTCCAGATGGACAGTTCATTCCACCAGGGCTCCCGTAAATTAGTGGGCAGCTGATCTCCCTGGTGCTCAGAAGAGCCCAATCCTTCTCACTGATCCCTGTGGGAAGAATGGAGGGCAGTCTACTGCTCTGCCTGCCCTTCCTTTTTGGGGTTTTCCCTGCTGGGCAAGCAGTGGTGAAAGCTGGCTGCCCGTTGTGTACAACCTTCCTTGCAACAGCATCCCAAGGGGACTTACAAAGCATTGGACAAGAGCAAGCCTGGTGGCTCAGGCTGAAGGATAGACTTTCTGAAAATTGAAAAAAACCAAACCACAACAGGCTCCGGGTACCAAAGTCCCATTTAAAAGCAGACTGGTGGGTATGACTGATGGTATCTTCCAAGCCTGGCACAACAGCAGTAGATGTGGCACTTAAGGACATGGTTTAGTGGTGGCCTTGGCAGTGCTGGGTTGACAGTTGTGCTTGATGATCTTAAAGGTCTTTTCCAACCTAAATGATTCTGTGATTCTAACACCTATTCAATACAGGGTAGTTTTTGTTCTGGGATCCAGGGCAACCGCGGGACAGTGCTTTGCTTCAGCAGCAGAAGGATAAAGTTCTGAGAGCTGAACCTGTGGCCCTAGCCCAGTCTGGAGGAAGAGATTCCCCATGTATGGCTTTTGCAACATGGACACCCAGTGGGGCAAGCTCACCTAGGCCATTTGGCTGATTAATATGCAAATCAGTAATGACTGGAATACTTATGAGCTCTCCTGTTGGGTGAGATCTCTGTTTTTCAGAGAGGGAAACTGAGGCAAGGAACTATAATATGACTTGTTCATCGCAGATATCCTTCAACCAAGAAACTCAAACTGCTGTCCAACCCAGTGTTCAACATTGCTCCTACCACCATCGTATTACAGACCTAGGAAGGACCTCTGGAGAACCCTACCTGGTGTCTGCTGTGATCCAAGCCAAGATTTCACTGACTATTGCCAGTGGAGGACACTCTCCAGCATCCCTGGGCAGGCTGTCTCAGGGCTCACTACCTGGCAGGGTTAGAAAGTTATGTTCAAGCCGTATGAATTAGGGAGAATGTGCTACGGGGAAGGTTCAAACTGAGAATTAGGAAAATTGCCTCACAGCATTTCAGATATTGAAGTGGGCACATGCTTTTCCACCAGTCGTCTATCTTCTAGAAAGAGCAAAATTCGTTCACAAATTTTACACAAATGAATTAGGAAATTAATATTCCTAATGAATAGTGGCGCCTTGACTGCTATTACGACACCAGTTCCTTTTCCAGGCAGTGTGGAGGGATCATGCAGATGGTTTCAACAGCCAGATGTTTTCATTAAAGTGGTGAAGGCACTTAGATGGCAAACTCCTACAACTTTCAGTGGGGTAGTTATCTGCCTTCAAACATGTGGTTGGTAAAAATGTAGAGGTGGTGCAGGTGGTGTGGTGAGGAAAAGGGGAATAACTGGAAATGCTGTTGAGCCTTTGCAGCCCCTGCAGGAGCTAACAGAGAAATACCCTGCCATTCTAGCTGGGATGGGGACATCCATGTTTCCCACCGCAGCGGAGAAGCTACATAAAATTCAGCCAGCAGGACCAGCACCAAAGACTAAGTCCTACATTACTGAACAGGATGAGTGCAGCCACTGCTGGTGGGGAAGAGAGATCGCTCTCCTTGCCACGAGGAGAGTGTGTTGGGACACTGCACAGGGCATTATCGGTCTGTCCCATACTGTGTCTCTTTGGGACATCTCACCTGGAGATGGTTGAAGGTGGCTGGAAAGACTTTACTATTACTTCATGTCCCCCCAAGGAATGTACTCCTTTTAGTGGGGAAAGCACAAAACATAAAAATTATGGCTAAAACCTGAAACAAAATATTTAGGTTTGCATGACGAGTCTGCACCACGTTGTCACTGTGAAGGTAAATGTCTTGTGTCCTGCAAGATCATCCTCCACCAGCCTTCACATCCCCAGTGTCTCGTGGGAGTTGTAGCTCTCAGACAGAGTGCCTTTTTGCCTGCTTTTTAAGACATGAGCATTTTTACCATACTGGAAAATGTTTGCCATCATAAATATAGCAATTACTCATTGCCATGCAGCAAGGATGACTTGGAGATGAAAAGCTGCAGAAATTCAATTCTCTGAAAGCGTTTTTCACTCGTATACACCAAACCCATTTAATGCTGGGAGCACCACACATCAGCAAGCACAAATCCAAGAGCAGCGTGGGACTTTCCCCTGTAAAATACATCCGTAAATCACACAGAGGTACAATTTGCACAACAGCAGGAGCAGGGTGTGGAGGTACTGAGTCCAAGCCAGGTGTTATTAGTTGCACACTGTGGTGGAGGGCTTGGCATTTTCTTTCCTCTCCTGAAAGCAGTTTTAAGAGAGAGATGATAATCCAGTCTTGTGGGCTGTAAGGACAGGGCTCCCCTTCTCCATGTGCCTTAATTCGTACCACGGGATCTGATGACACATGCAATAAATCAGCATCAGTCTGTTTGTTAGGTTAATCCTTGGATAACTTTCTAGGACTCAGTTTACAAAATATTACTTGCGTAAGTAACCTCCAGTCCCAGTCTCATTCACCACGGTGCAGGCATTAATCTGGACGTATTAGAGGATTGTCTCTCACTGTCTGGAATTAATATTATGAAAGCGTTGGGAGTTTACGTGCCCCAAGCCCTCTTCCACGCTTTAAGGGCTGCATCTGTCCCCGTAGGGTTGGGACAGTCCCTGAGCTGGGGTCTATGAGTCAGGGTGTTAGTTCATTAATTGCTGATTTCTTTTGGTTTAGGTCCATTCCTGGTGATTGCTGATGTGTTTATACAGGAACCATGGTCATTCTACGACAGGTAAGTGAAACATTCTGCTCTTCAGCATTTCTAATTTTACTCCATCACCCCAAGGACTAATAAAAGCCTTTTTTTGCGAGGAAGGGTTAAGTCAGGCTATTTTTATCCTATTCTATTTCCCTAAAAGGACTGTTACAAGATGCAGAGATACTCATTATCCTTAATCCTTGATTGGCTTAGAGGAAATCATTGCTCTGTGTGTGTAGTCCAGATTAACCTCGTGCAATGTTCCACTTCTATTTTCTCATCTGGGATGGCCCAGAAGCTGCACGTGAGTCCTGGATATGCGGAAGAATAAAACAGCTTACTGCCTGCTTTGAAGAATGATCTAGTCAAGAATTGATTTTCAACTTCCAGGAACAGTGCTGCTTTGGTTGTGTAAAAATGAGAGTCCTTTTGCACATTTAAAAAGAAAACAAGTTGAAGAATTGTGTGGCAGATCTCATGTTGACTCTGAAATAATTTAGGGCTTCAATTTGTAGTGTTTTCCCTGTGTTTAGGTATAACATGTCTCTCACTCCCAGTTTCTGGGTTGTCTCATTGCCATATCTCACCTGGGGAGTACTGACAGTATTGCCATGTGTCCTGGGGTGGGGCTGCAGAATGAGGCTCAAATTTGTCAACACAATCAAAGCATTGATGTGATGGAGCATATCTGCCCAACAGTGTTGATCCAACTCTATGTCTGTCTTGGCAAATATGCCTTTGGCTGCAACTGGGCAGAAAGCTCTGGACCTCTGAAGGAACTCACATGGTACCAGTTTATACCAATCTCAAGAAGACCTGAGGATAGCTTTGGGGGTGGAAGGAATGCCAAAGATCTCATGGAACAACTGAAATGCTCTTTACAGTGTTGCTCTGACCTATCGGGAGCTGTGGCCCAAGAAAAACAGGTTGCACTTTGGCCGGGGAGACAAGGAGTTCGGTCCTCCTTCCAAAAGGCTCAGAGGCGTTGGCCTCATGTCGCAAGCTTGGACTGATGCATTTTGCGATGCCAAGGAAAACAAGTGTGGAAATTAAAACAAAATAAGTTCACATGCTAATTTGAAAGCTCAGAATAGCAGTTGTGGCTCTAAGAAATACCTTACAACAACTCTGTTTGGGATGGTATCACTCCGGGCTGCCACTCCAGGTCACCCAGGGAACCACCCCTAGTGGTTCAGCTACTCGTTCATAGTTCTGTATTGTTCTGAATTCACGCTTTGTAGAGATTTAATCAAACAGACCATCTTCCTAGTCATCTAAAACCAAGATGTCTTGTCTAGACAGGGAGGCAGGGTGTTTCTGAAGCAATTTCCTTCCCACCTGTCTTAGGGTAAGCTGGATCTCCTTTCTGGAGATCTCTCTTCCTTGTCTACCTAAGCCCTAAGCAAGACTAGCTTAGGTGCTTGACGTTTAGATGGACCCAACTGTGAGTGGAAAGCTGTGGTGCCCGAACACCATTCTTTTCTTCTGTCACCTCTGCTATCATGGAAGTAACTTACGGCAAAGGGGACAAGTAGATGGCTGCAATAACATCATCAAGACACTTTCTGCCATCCATCTAATCAGCCAGTCCCAGGATCTAGTCTGAGATTTGTGACATTATTAAAACATCAGGATATGGCTGGTCTGCTGTGAAAATGGGGCTGAATCCTTGGGCTTTTACCTCTCATGTCTGTAGTGTTACAGCAGTAACTCTGGAGCAGAGGAGTGATGCTCCCCTTACGTTAGCAGATGAGGGGTTATTTCTAGGCTGTTACAATGGAAGGAAAAACTTAGTGGTATTTCTGTACTGAAAGCTGGATGCTGGAGAATAAACCTGGAGCCACTTGTGATTGATGTGCTTGTATTGCCCAAGCGTTCAAAGCCCATCACCTCCAGGCAGGTATTACAAGAACCACTGACAGCAAAGCCTTAACATTCGGTGTGCACGTTCAGTCTCCTATAGGCTTTTTTAAGAGAAAATACTCAATTGTTTTCCATACAAACATCTTTCAGTTCTTCAGAACAGGGTGTTGAAAGCATATGAGGAATCTCCAAGTGAACTCCCAGAAGTTATCAATAGCATTGGACACATTACTTCAGGGTTAAAACTTCTTATTATTAAACAAGAAAAATCGTAGCACCTCAAAACAACCTGCAATTTTCAAAAAGCTCTTCCATTTCCTGCTGTTCTCAATAGTTTTGCGACTCACTCTCCCTGTGAGTTCAGATGCTGAGCAGATGCTGACAACTATCAGGGAAATAAGCTTGTGTAGAACTTGCTGCTTACTGCCGACATCTCTCTGCAGCATGGATGAGGTGAGCAAGGACCCCTCCATAATGAAACAAGTGAGGTTGCCCAGTTGTTAGCAGATACAAGGTCTTTCTGAGGTTACTATATACCAATTTACCCCATCTAAAGGTCCAGTCTGAGTCACACTTGAACCACGTTGCCCTCTGTGGTCCAAAGAGCTGCTGTTCATGGTGGTGCTTAATTGCAAGTAGCAGCAATAGATGTATTTTGCCTCCTTCAGCTCTGCTGAAAGATTTTAGAAATACATCTGTGCTGTTCCTGATCAGTATGACTCTCTTGAGAGTTTTCTCTCTGTCTTTTTTTTTTTCATTCTTCAATGTGCACAACATGCTTACAGTCCTCCCCTCCCACCCATTTGCCCTTGAAAACTTTTTACAACAAGATCAACCGAAAGAGCAAGCCATCGCTCAGGCTAGATCAGTGTGGAGCTTTTGACCCCTGCAGCTCGCTTCTTCTGTCTTTACACTGCCATAAATCCAGGAGTTTTGAAGATGAGCCCATGGTGTTGCAACCCCCGTCCGCTCTCCCATCAAAACATTTCCCACTACGATCTTCCTTAGAGGTTGGCTCTGGGCAGCTGAGCGTGGAGGGCAGTGCATGGCTCCAAGCAAGGAGGAGAAAATGCACAGAGCTCCTGCCCTGTGTCTTCCACCCAGTAATTCAGAAGAAAAGCCAATATTGTTCCTCAGCAGGGGCCTGCAGGGAGCCAAACTTATCAGCTTTAGTTGCTAGCAAATTACTCATGGCAAGTCCATTTCTGTGCACAAAGAAAGGGAAGAAGAAAAAGGAGCGCTTCCTAAATTCCTGCCTTGGCAGCCTGACAAGTTCATTTGGCTCCGCAGCACAGCGGCAGCTCGTTCACGGATTTTCTGTCTTTTATTTAAAGCAGAGATGTTTTTAGAGAGACCAGGAGGGTGTGGTGGCCCTGGCCACAGATGACCACAGAGCCTGGTGAGGGGCACATCACTGCTCCAGGGAGAATAGAATAGAATAGAATCATTAAGGTTGCAAGTGACCTCAAGGATCATCTAGTCCAACCATCCCCCCACCACCTATTACCCACTAAACCATGTCCCTAAGTACCACATCCAACCTGTCCTTAAACACTCGCAGGGACGGTGACGCCACCACCTCCCTGGGCAACCCATTCCAATGCCCGACCACCCTTTCCGAAGAGGGCTTTGCCAAGGCCCCCACTGTCCTGGTGGCAAATAAAAAAAGGTTTGCCGCTTGCCACATGACTGGTTTTGCCAACTGCGTCTTCTCGCTCATGTAGGCAACCCCCAAATAACCTGATCTTGAAGCCAGGGTTTCCCAATGCTGCAAATTTTCTGCTGCTGTGACAGATGAACAGAAATCAAAACCATTTATCTGCTAGGGATTAAAG
Organism: Psophia crepitans; assembly: GCA_013399095.1. Classification (NCBI taxonomy): domain Eukaryota; kingdom Metazoa; phylum Chordata; class Aves; order Gruiformes; family Psophiidae; genus Psophia; species Psophia crepitans. Next base: position 9,984 of record VWZZ01005474.1, read on the forward strand.
TGTGATCACAACACATAATTCATGTCTATTTCATGTAGGACCAAGTTCAGCATCCCATGAAGCTCATCCCATGAAAGCTCATCCACTAAACCAGGCTTGGCAGAAGGTTGCATCTGTATTGTTGTGGTCTCCCAACCATGTCCAGGTGTGAGGAGCATTGCTGCTGCTGTGGGTTTCTCCCAGTCTTAGTGGCCCCCCAACCTGCTCCTGTGGTTGTAGGGAAAAAAAGTAGAAATAGGAGTGAAAAGAAACAGCGGAGCACTAAGCTAAGCAGATAAAAGATACCAAAGCTCTGACAGAAATTACGGTCCTGAGGGATCAAGCACTGTGGACATCTCATGCTCTACAGCTTGTTTTAGTTCAACACCAAAGCAAGGAAGGTCTCTCCAACTAGTCTGAAACTTTGCAGGAGCCAAGGCTTGGTCAGAGACTTTGGCTTTCCTCCCCTGGCTCAGCAGCACTCCTGGTGGGGTGACTCTTGGAGGTAATGCCTAAACTTCGCAGCTTCTCCGCAGCCATCCATTCTGCAGTGCCTGTGCCAGCCCTGGTATTTATTTGAGTGTAAAACCCCCAGCACAGTTTCAGCTTTAAACTCCATAAAATGAGTCTTACACAAATGAGACTGTCCTTGATATGTTCATGTCTCTGTTTTCCAAGGATATTTGTGGCCTTCCTTCTCGTGACTGGCTTTTGGCTAAAATTGTACTTTCCCCTTCTGGTAATTTCTCAGGTGTTTGTGTAGAGAGCAATCGCTTCCCTTCCTAGCCTTGGAACTGATCAAAATTCTACAAACCCCTTTTTTTCCCCTTGTCAAACAGGCTCTGGAGCCCTCTCTTGATGGTTGCAGCCACTCCTGCACCTGCTCCAGCTAATTTTCTTCTCGCTAAGAGCAGAACTGCACATTGCACTGCAGGTGACAGGGGTTTGGGCAGTTCATTAATGGGCAGGAATAGATTTTGTGACCACCAGCCTTTACAGAGACTCGGTTTGACGCTCCAGGAGATGTTTTCCCTTGGTGGGAGTAAGAATAGCAGGGATCAGATTTTTGAAATCTTTCAGTCCCTTCACAGACATCTCCCAGCCGGGCTCTGTGAGCGTGGGTTTTACCTGGAGCTGACATACCCTGTGCGGGGTGTTATTGGGTGATATGAATTCAGCTTTGCTAAGTGATTCATCATGCTATATATTTTGTTAGCAAGGAGGAAGGGGTGGGGGAGAAAACCAACGTTATGGTGGGTCTTCTCAGGGCTGATCTGTAATCATGTTATTATGAAAAGCAAAGCGTAAGCTCACTGTTTGGATTCTCTTTCTCATAAACACTGAATAATTTAAGTCTTCTCCCATTTATGCCTTGTATCTGTCTGATCTATGAGTCTGAGGCTTCCCTGGATAGCTGTAAGGCAGCAATGAAAAGTCCAGCACAAGCCAACCAAAGGGCACATTTGCATATAGATTGAAACGTGGATCGTTGCGAGCCATTCATTAGCTGCAGCGCTCAAGACATTTGGCATTTTAACAGCTCTCTGCATCAAATCCTTTCCATCAAATTTATGGGACAATTAAAGTGCTGGGGTAGCTGTGTGCAGAAAATGAAGCTGCAGGCAAGGGAGACGTTCTCGCAGTGCTATGGCTGCAGAATATAAATCGCGTGATGTCAAATAAAGGTAAAGCGAGCAATCTCAGCCCTGGTGTGGAGATACCCTGCCTCTTAGGGAGCCTGTCTGAAACACGCTCATTCCTGCTGCTTGATGCCTTAGACAAGCACTCAGGATCTATCTTCCCCAGAGTATATGCACTGAAAGCTCGATCTATTTCATCTCAAGATAAAGAAGGCTTGGCATGAGAGTTGTTATATGGGTGAGTTCAGTTTTGCTTTTGAAGAGGCAGTAGCAGAATATCCAGCCAAGAGGATTTTCATTTGAGGGTACAGGAAACTTCAAAGGACTCAATAACAGAATTTACCTTGAATTGATCTTGGAACTTTAGGTTTCCCCAGGGAAGATCTACATCCTAGGGGACAGCCCTTGCATGGCAGCTCACATATCATTTTGTCTTCTTGATGGTAACTTCTCTGTGTCTGTCAGAGCCCTTAAAGATGGGATTTAACTTGCTGAGACCTGAAGTCTGGAGCAAGAAGAGAGAAATTCAGCTCCTAAAACTACTTTCTCTTACACCCTCCAGCTCATCATTGCCTCAGGTAGCACCATGGGAGGTTGAGATTGTATATTAGAAAACATTCCTTCACCAAAAGAGTTGTCAGACACTGGAACAGGCTGCCCAGGGGCGTGGTTGAGTCACCATCCCTGGAGGACTTTAAAAGACGTGTAGATGTGATGCTTAGGGAGGTGGTTTAGTGGTGAACTCTACAGTGCTGGGTTAACAGTTGGAGTCGACAATCCTAAGTGTCCTTTTCAATCTGGAGGATTCTATGACTCTGTGATTCTATAACCCAACTCTGAAGGAGTCACGCTGTTTTATATGCTTTCTGTAAAGAAAAGGCCTGTAACGAATCTTGAATCTCACGTGACCATTGTGCACCAGCTGGTGGGGCTGGGTGCTGCTGGCCCTTCTAGCAACCCCTTTGCAAGAGTGAGATCTGAGGAGGGAGGTCAGAAATCCTTCATTCCCATCCACACCCATCCCACCCATCATCTTATCCTGCTGCTACGGATCAACACCAGGGTTGATTTCCCTTGTTCCTCACTCCAGCCATTGAGCCTCTGAATACTGACGTGACAGAAGGAAGTATCTCAATTCCCTCTGCAAGCAGAGCAGAACAAAGAATCTCCTGTCCCACCCCATCCCTGCACACCCACCTCCATCTATCTGCCCTCCACTCCCTCCCAGATGTGTGATACAACTGTTGGCCAGACCACATTGGCCATAATTTCAACAAAATCACATGACTTACAAGCGCTTTAAAATACCTTGAATGTAATTTATTATTTCTTACTTATGGCTGTTATTCTTACTCAGATCAGTTCTCAGGTGGGATAGAGGGAGTGACAATTGGAGGGATTTGGGTAAAATGTAGAGATTTAAGCCAACATGGCTGCTGTAAGAAATGTTTCTGATATGACATCCTTAACAGAGTGTGGGACCATGCTTTTAATCTACTCCTTGTATGAATGATTGGGCAGCAGGCAGGCGGTTCTCTCTGTTCGAGGCGACCTTCCTCTTCATCAAATTCCTCTTGCAAAATTGGAAAACGTTCAAGACAAAGGCATTAAAAAGGAAGCCCTCATTATTTGATGGATTTGGGGTCACAGGCACATCTGTAGAATGACATTGACGCCCAGAAAGCCAATCACACCCTGAGCTGCATCAAAACCAGTGTGGCTAGCAAAGCGAGGGAGGGGAGTGCTGCGTCCAGCTCAGGGAGTCCCCAGGACAGGAAGGACACGGAGCTGCTGGAGCGAGTCCAGAGGAGGCCCCGGAGATGCTGCGAGGGCTGGAGCCCCTCTGCTCTGGAGACAGGCTGAGGGAGCTGGGCTTGTCCAGCCTGGAGCAGAGAAGGCTGCGGGGAGCCCTTGGAGCCCCTCCCAGTGCCTGCAGGGGCTGCAGGAAAGCTGGAGAGGGGCTGGTTGCAGGGCAGGGGGGGCCAGGCCAAGGGGAAGGGCCTGAAGCTGCAGGAGGGGAGCTGGAGCTGAGCTGGGAGGCAGCAATCCTTCCCTGGGAGGGTGCTGAGGCCCTGGCACAGGGTGCCCCGAGAAGCTGTGGCTGCCCCTGGCTCCCTGGCAGTGCCCAAGGCCAGGTTGGATGGGGCTTTGGGCAGCCTGGGCTGGTGGGGGGTGTCCCTGCCCATGGCAGGGGGTTGGAACTAGATGGGCTGTGAGGTCCCTTCCAACCCAAACCAGTCTGGGATTCTATGGTTGATGTACACTACTGAAAAATTTGGCCCTTATGTTGTAAAATTTATTCCTGTTCCAAGCCACAGCACCATTTGCTAACACAGTGCAGATTTGACAGATGTTTTCCAAAAGAAAAAACGTAGCTCTGGTTTCTGCAATCAGGTTCAAGAAGCTGTGCGCAGCTCCCGGGGCCCAGGGGAAGGAAAGCAATAACAGGCCTTTTCAATAGCACAAATTGAAAAATGGCATTTCTTTCTCAGGAGAAAGCTGGGAGTACAGATAATATCTGCTGAGGTGTCATTGCCTGGTCAATAAATAAAATAATTTTATTGGAACTAAAAGCTGACTTTGAAGACAGAATTGCAGTGAGAACATCAAACGATACACTACGTATCAGTCTTTAGCCAACCTCAAGTGTTTCCATGAAAAACTTTGTTCACATATTTTTCCTGTTGCATTTTAGCTTTTGGTGAAATAGCTTTTTCTAAGGAAGATTTGCAGTAAGAATTTTGGAGGAGTAAATCTATTTTTAGTTGTTTTATAAATGTTAACCAAAACAGAAGGGTGATTTGGATGTTTGCTAGAACACACATAAGGAGACTGTTCTGAAAAAAAAATCTGTTTAAGAGCAGAAAAAAATTCAGTACTGTGAGTGACACAGCCTGAGATGTTGGTGAGCCAGCTGGCACTTTCAATACCTCTACTGGGGCTTTCAGCAGTGAGGAAATGAGATAAACAAGTGTTAACTGGGACTTGGGAATTTATATGCTGATGCTTTTGCATTTCCATTTTGCCACTCCTGGGTATATTTACAGATATTGCTCTGGTGGTCTGGCTCATGCAGGGATTGATCATTAGTTAGAGAAATACTGCTCCACCTGACTGCCACAAGTCCACGGGGCCAGATGGGATCCACCCAAGGGTGCTGAGGGAGCTGGCGGATGTGATTGCCGAGCCGCTTTCCGTCATCTATCAGTGGTCATGGTCAACCGGAGAGGTCCCAGGTGACTGGAGGCTTGCTAATGTGACGCCCATCCATAAGAAGGGTCATAAGGAGGATCTGGGAAACTACAGGCCTGTCAGCCTGACCTCGGTGCCAGGGAAGGTGATGGAGCAGGTCATCTTGAGGGCAATCACGTGCCATGTCCATGACAACCAGGGGATCAGGCCCAGTCAGCATGGGTTGGTGAAAGGCAAGTCCTGCCTGACCAACCCCATCTCCTTCTATGACCAGGTGACTCACCTGGTGGATGAGGGTAAGGCTGTTGATGTAGTCTACCTAGACTTCAGCAAAGCCTTTGACA